>BQNB010015081.1:3377-73890 GCA_026074375.1 Tanacetum coccineum | reverse complement strand
TCACGGGTCAAACCACCCGGAATACAAATAACACAATAATACCTTCCAAAATGGATTATTAATCACAATAAACCATAATTTACCACAATTCTCAACAAAATCACCACCGTCAACAAGGTACAAAATCTGAATAAACTAACAAAAGTCAAATAGTCAAAGGACTATAAATGAAATATTCAGAACACAAAAAGGGCAAAGGTTACATTCTACCCCTTTTAAAAGAATTTGTCCCCGAAATTCAACTACTAACATCACTAAACAAATGCGGGTACTTCAATTTCATCTGATCTTCACGTTCCTACGTAAATTCAGGGCCACGTTTTGAATTCCACCGAACCTTGACGATGGCAATCCTACTACGCTTTAGCTTCTTAAACTCTCTTTCCAAAAATTTCCATAGGCTCTTCCAAAAAATTCAACTTAGCATCAACTCGAATCTCATCCAAAGGCACTTGCAGTGTTGGATCAGCCAAACACTTCTTAAGGTTCGACACGTGGAACGTGACATGAACACCGTTCAACTCCTTAGGCAAATATAACCGATAGGCCACATGGCCTACCTTTTTAATAATCTCAAAAGGTCCAACAAATCTAGGTGCTAACTTCCCTTTCTTCCCAAAGCGCACCACACCTTTCCAAGGCGATACTTTGAGCAAGACATAGTCCGTACGACAAACTCCAGGCTTCCTCCTCTTTATCAGCATAACTTTCTGATGATCAACGGCACAGCTTAAGTTTATCCTTAAACTGCGCGGATTCTTCTCATTATTTCCTATTGCAGCTAACGCAAGTCTATCAACTACTTCTCCAACCTCAGCCCAGCATAATTGGCGAACGACACTTATCTACCATACAAAGCTCAAACGGAGCAATATCTCACACTAGCATAATAAACGATAGTTTATAACAAACTAGACCACGGAAATGAACATCCCAACTTCCGTCCGAATTCTGAGACGCACTCTCTAAGCTGTCTTCCAAAGTCTGAAATATTGACACTTACTCTGACCATACGTTCTAGAGGGAGATAAGCCATACTCATGTCTACACGAGTTCCTAATGCTTTGCATTTACTAGCCAAAACCTTGAGGAGTGTGAAACGACTATCACATCCGTTATAATCGATATCGGCACACTATCCTAGCAACTATCACATCAATATATAGGATCTAGGCAACCTTTCCATCTAATAATCCTATATGTATAGGTAAAAATAAGCAGACTTAGTCATCGGTCCACAATGACCCAGATTGTGGTCATCCCACGTACTAGTCCAGAGGTAACTTAGTCACAAAATCCATAGCTATCCCTTCCCATTTCCATACGGGAATCTCATGTTGCTGGAGCAAGCCAGATGGCCTTTGATGTTTAGCCTTAACCTTTAAACAAGTCAAACACTTACTAACATACTCAGCTTTATCCTTTTTAATTCCAGGCCGAGCCAGAGTGACCTATCTCGATTAAATCATAAAAGTGAGCATCTTATCTCACTTTGAGGGTGTACAAAGTACTTCTACTATGGCTTCATCCATTATCAGGTCTGCACCTCACGCCCTAAAAGGTACCTATGAATGAGTGATCCAGGTAAACAAGGTTCGCGGAGTCTGCATCACTGTCTATCATTTCATCCAAACCTTTCTGCAATCCTGCAAACTCATCCATAGCCTCCTTCTGAGCCGTCAATATCCTATCTTTGATACTCGATGAAGGGTCATATTTATAGATCTAACTCTCTTAGGCTTTACTCTTTCTTTCCTACTTATGGCATCAGCCACCACATTCGCCTTACCAGATGTAGCGAAATTTCACAGTCATAATCACTAAACAACTCTATCCAGCGACGCTGTCGCATATTCAACTCTTTTTGACTAAAGATATGCTGAAGACTCCTATGATCCGTATAGATGATGAAGGTCCTCTTAAACTGAATGGATCTTTGCAGCCTATAAAGGATGATAGCCAAGATGTATAAATACAAACGACTATGTAGAAACAATGACTATGAATACTATGTGTTAATGCGGAATCTTAACACGGGCACTAAGGAAGAACAAAGAACAACTGAATAACAACTTTATTAATGTGTTCTTGAGGATTACAGATTGCTAACTATGATATTGTATATGATTTTCTAAGCTTGTGTATTCGTCTGTAATCGTCTATATCTTTTACTATGCCAAAAGGTGATCCTTTTATATGCTAAGGATAACCCTAATAGGCTTACATATCTTTTTCTAAAATATCTCATAAATATCTTTTAAATATCTTCTCATGGTACAGAACAACTTTCTACTAACGTTACTAACTAACTAACAGTACTATAATACTTTGTAAAGTTCGGTACTAAGTAAAACTGTCAGTAGCTAACTATTTGTTACTGTCAGTGTACTCGAGGAATTAATTAAAAATTAATCCTAAGCAATCCGTTCCTAACCATGAATTGTGAGAAACTAATTTTAACGGTTCATGTGTTCTTCAAGTCATTTAAGCTCTTTTAAACGTGCACAGAAAGGAGGTATCCAACCAGATCTAATCATGTCTGTAAACATGTTACAATCTATCCTTCTTTATCAGCAACCTTGTGTCTTTTCAGCAATTCAGCAACATCGTTTCAGCTGCTCAGACAACATCTTGTTACCTACAAGGCTAACAGAAGTGTGGACTTATATATTTTGTGCAAACTACCATCCATTAACGATTATATGTTCCTTACCAGTAGCGCGTTAGCTCATAGGATAGATAACTCTTCATCTAATAATATGTTTAGTTAATTACCATATATTTTTGGTAAACTGTCATATCAACAACGGATTTTGATTTGTCTGTTAAACCAAATACCGTTTGTGTTGTGGACTAGCCAATGCGTTCATTGTCATAACATGGTGCATTGATAAACCATAGTATTTTAGCAAACTATCAGCAATCAACAGATTTGAGTAGTCCTTTACCAGAACTTTTTGATCTTGGACTAGCCAACTGCTTCACGCTAAGAAGCAAGGTGAAGTTGATAACCCTACAATTTTTGTGAAATGTTGTGAAACCATAAACGTATTTGTATAAGGATCCTTTTAGCCTCAGGCCGTTTGCTTGTGGACTAGCCAATTCTTATGCCTAATAAGCATGGTGAATTCATACCATTGTTGTGGGTGTGTTTAGCCAACACTCAAATCCCTTCTCACTTCGCATCAGTCCTTATTCTTTAATATTCTAAATCGAATCAGTACGAATGTGACGCGGTTCTGTAATAAATCTATCAATTTCAATGCATAGTACTGACTCCTTCATAATTCCAATTTAGCTTTAGCTTTTTGTCATCAGGAATTTCCTTTATCAAAGGAATACTTCTTCTCTAGGTTAGCATGGTGAGACGACAAAGTCCCTTCATCAGTTATCAAATTGTGGGTACCCCGTGAAAACTATGCAGCTTCTAAGCTGACCTACTTACCATTGGAGAGCCAAGTGAGATGTCCAAAAACTCATCGTGTGTCCATCTGGTTGAACATAGACTATCAAATCTCGCCCAAAGAACGTACATCAAAACCTTCAGGAATCATATCCTTGAATATTTCGCATGCACAATGTGTTATTATACAGCAAATCTAAGTCTTCTTTCTCTGTCAAATACTGAAGCATTCCTTAAAATTACCGCCCAATGTGCTGCAAGCATCTCGTTTATGACAAATAGCTCTGTTACCACATGCATAGTAGATCTCTTCTGATCAGGTTTAGATTCATTCAAAAATGGTGATTAGTGCGCAAGATTCTCAGGGTTCTTGACTTCCAGTCAAGTGATTGATACTTCATGTCCAAGTATTCATGCAAGCAACTTCCTTGTCCTCATCTGGAGCCTATTGTCAAGTGTAAGAACTCAGCTACAATCCATTCTCTTTCTCAAATGTCAGATGGTTTTATCTTGAGAATATTCTTGTTGAATCTTCTATTTCTTGATCATCTTTTCCTTGTACTGTGCTTTCTCCTCTTCTTGTATCTCGTTCTTCTCCTTTAATCCTCTTCCTTGACTTCTTTCTTTAGATTCCTTGCTTGAACTCTTCTCTTTGAGAATCTTTCTTATTCATTCCTTTTGATCAGTCTATCATCTTTAACAAGACCCAATAGCAATGAATTCTGTCCTTCTGACCTTTATATCTTTCATACATGCTTGTTTTCTTCAAACTTCTTACTCTTCAACTTAGAATTTTGAAGTTCCCCACATGCTTAAGTAGTCATCATCTGATTTCTTAATTGAGTACTGGGTGTGGGAGTTCTATTTTCTTGATGCCTTGATCTTTGTTGAGCAAGGAATTTTCCTCTAAGTAGCATTGTATCATGATGGAAACTTTGCTCTTTCTTCAATTGTGAACTGCCTCTCTTCTTCCTTGCTCTTGAAGATTCTCACAAGATTCTGTCTGCCTCATATTCTTGCCTTTATATCATTAAAGTTTTTAATGATAGCTTCATTTTGTTTATGCTTTTTTTCTCAGCAATTCCTGTTTCTCTCCTCTTCAGCTTCCCACTCTTCTTGAACTTTCCTTGCCAACTCTTCATCACTCTCAAGCTGTTTGAATTTCTTCACAGCTTGAGGAATATCATCATCTTCACTTTCAGATTCATCCTCTTCTTCAATTTTCTTCTTTCCTTTGTCTTTAGGATCAATTCTTTGGAAGAGGTTTTAAAGTAGAAGATCTTTTGAGAAGTAGGCCTAGGTCTATACATTTCTTCAACATCCTCAACTCTACAACACCTTTCTCTTTTTCCTTTAGAAGCAGCTTTGGCTTGACTCAAGTTGAGTAGATAGTGAACTATTGTTTCATCATCTAACAAAAATATCGATAGAATGGGTGGTTTGAGTGGCAAGTTTGAAGTAGCAACTTCTACCTAGTTTTGATCTTCAGTACCTTTTCTTTGCTCTTCAGTACCCTCATTGTGTTCTTCAGTACCTTCAACTTGTTCATCAGTACTAACTTTGGATTCGTCAGTACTAACTATTGGCCTGTCAGTACTAACTTTTTCAAAGTCGTACTTAAACCCTTCCTTGTCAGTACTAAGATCTAACTTCACAATCTCCTTGGTCTTCATCCACCATTTCTCTTGTCCTCCCTTCCAACTTTGATCATGTTTCTGTTTCCATGTGATCAATGATAGTCTCATCATTACATCAAACGAGAGGATTCTCTTTAAACTGATGATTCTCTTTTTTGTTTTGCAATCTTCCTCCTTGTTGATTACAAGTACTCTTTGTGCATCCTATGTATCCTTTGAGAAGACTCTTCCTGGTGAATCTTGCTGCAATGAGACAGTCTTCAGATATTCTTGATAATGTTTTTGATGACAGGTTTAGCTTGCTTCTTGAGCTTTGTGATCTTAGCCTTCAAGAGTTTGATTTCCTTGGCTTGATCTGTAACCTGTTTACATAAAGAGATACAAAAATGATAGACATTTTGGAGAGTCATGTCATCCTCATTCCCTAAAAGGGATGTTCATTGGAGTGTATGATCTCCAAGATTCTCCCAGTAGGTTCTGGGATTGAAATCAGGAACATGGAGTGGTGATAGGTGCTTGGGTATGGGACAGGTCAATCTCAATGTGTTGAGAGCGCTCTACTATGGTGGGGATCTAGGGATGCTGGAGTCAGTGTTGGTCTCATAAGTAACTGTGCACGTAGTTTGGAGTAGGGGAGGTGATGTGTTGTTCATCATATAGTCTTGACTTAGGAAGCTCCCACATCCTAGTTGGTTGGGGGAGCCAACATAGAAATCAAACAAATTTGTAACGTTTGCTTGAGATATGTTTTGGTCGCCTTTACTACTCCTAGCAAGAAAAAAACAGATACTAGTTAAACTATTCAAGGAAATTGATCTATAGTACAGATAAATTTTAGCTAATTTTTCTACTAAAAATATAGAGATAAATCGAGTAAAGCGAGTGACAAACTTCGTGTCGTAGCCTCTAGATGTCTAAGCCATAGGGGGACCATCAAAAATAATTTGGGAAAAATTATACTTTGATTAGTTATTTAAACAAATTACAGCAGTGGCAATATTTGTAGGAATTTGATCCCAAGAGGTACTTTTGGAACTTAAACAATGATTAATTGTGTGAAATAAAAACCTCCATTGGGGTGAAAACAAAGCTTTATTAAATGTTAACACAGTTAAATCCCCTTCATATCCCATAAGCTGAATAGCATCAAAGATAGCTTGATTTGGTAATGAGTCTATCCCATCAGCATCATCAAAAATAAGATCAGTTCGGATTGATGCCTCAGAGATAGACACAAACTTGCCAGCTACTTTGGGTTATGTGTGCCTAACATTTGATTGTTTTGGACTAGCATACGTCCAAAACTGTTCAACTAATTTGGTCGAAAACAACAGGACTACAGTGAGCTCAATGATCATAATAACTTCACTCCAAGAAAAATCAATGACTTCAAAAATGAAACTCGAGCATTCCCTTCAGACATTTCCGAAGTATCCTATCATGTTGTGCTTAGGAACAGGACTCAAGAGCACCATTATGCATAGAAGAGAAAGATCGTCGTAGAGAGATTAGGGCTTGTAAAGAAGAATTGTCAGTTAGAGAAGAGTGGCTTAGTAATTGCGATTGAGAAGGATCTTTATAGGTTTTTGGAGACCTAATTTTTAAATAAAAACGTTCGCAAATATCTACACTTAGTCCTCCCTTGGCGGTATTTTTCTCCAATGTCTCTTAGAGCGATACAGAAAGAAACTTTGCCCAGCGCTACTAACTTTTGCATGACTGTACTAACTATGTCCAAAGGTAAGAATGCAAATGTAAGTATCAAAAATGCTTCCAGTACCATCAGTAACTCTGCTCATGATACTCTCTAAATCTTCCTTAAAGCGGTTGACAAGCAACACTTCTAGTTAATATATGTAGCGCATACACCAAAAACTATACAACAATACAACACTAACTAGTGTTGCTAATATTCTACTAATAGTTGTACTTTCTTCTAAGGGATAGTTTTTAAAAGCATACTAAATCTCTAATCTGAAAATTGGTTTTGCTTGAGATTGCATACTATCCTCGACAATAACCATACTCACCCAATTTACCCTGGCCACAGACACCTTTTTTTATTCTCCATTGTTACGCATCACCCCTTTCTTGTCCAAACATGACATAGACTCGTCTCTGTGGGGTCGCACCACACCACAAATACTCTTTGGATGTCTACATAATCTCATGTCTTCAAAATGACTTCAACAAGAGAATTCTAACTTTGAATCCAAGCACAACAACTTGAGCAATCTTCTACTCATGAAACAACTACCAACTCTTTCTTGGTAAATGCAACATGAGATATCCAAACTGCTTCAGAGAGTTTTAAAGTTCACAAACGAATATCCCGAACATCAGACAATGCTTAAAATCATTTACAAGGGTAGAAAGGTGGAGCATAAGAGTTTAGGGTTTCTGGAACAATTTGATTTGCCATGATGTTGTTTTACCTCGTTTCCAATCCACATATGACCCAATAAAATACTAAGGTAAGTAAAAAATAAGTTCACGTTGAGTAGTGTTCATATTAATAGTGTGAGAGAGAGATGATATGTTCAGGAGATGAGAGGTTTTATAGACAATAGATACTTTCATAGTTGCCTCCCTTTAACCAATGTAGCTTTATGGATTTATCATCCCAATATGAAACAACCAAGACTGAATCCAGCTAACATGCAAATGCCTGGTTAGTAAGATCAGCTACATGTCATCATTGTGGATCTTAAGCACCTGTATGATTTTCTTCTCATAAGCATCTCGTATGAAGTGGTGCCTTAATTGCAAAAATATGCTTTGTCGTTCTGAATGAATATACTGGATTCCTTAATAATGCAAATGGTTGCTTTCATTATCAATGTATGAGCCTTTGTGTTCAGAGTTCATGAAGTTGAACCATAGTCTAACATTTGATTTTGAATCCACAATACTTGCCCACAGCAGTTGGCAGCAGCAACATAATCGGACTGTCTGTATTAAAATTGCCACAAATGTCTGCTTTTTTTGCATGAGGCAAGAAAGAGTCCTCCTGCCAAGAAATTGACAACCTCCTATTGTGGATTTCCTGTCAAGAATCAGCTCAGCATACTCTACTAATCAGTAGATTCCAAGACAAATGAGACTCTCTAGTATACCAAGGCCCCAGTTTGGGTTTGCCCGTTTAGGTTACCTAAAAATTCATTTTGACAAGCACTTATATGAGAGGTCTTTGGAGTGACTTAGAAACCTAGAACAAACACAGACTGAGCAAAACATAATGTCAGGCCTATAAGCAGTCACAAACATTAAGTAGCAATCATTGACCCTATATAGATGATCCATCAAACACTGGATCCCAAACTTTGAACAAAGGACCTTCTGAGTCTCAATTGGTGAACTGGCAGTCTTACACTTGCAAACAAGTCAAACTTCTTTAGTATTTCAGCACATACTTATCCTGTGCAAATAAATATACCATTTGGTTTTCTGTTTAACTTGTAGGCCAAGAAAGAAAGTGAGCTCTCCCATTGAACTCATCTGAAATCTACTCTTCATCAAAGCCTCAAATCATCACACCAAGACTTCTTTGTAGACCCAAAGATGAAATCACCACAATAACTTAAACTAAAATGAAAATCATGTTTGTCCATCTTAAGGAAAGAGATTCTTTTGTGAGATTTTTACCTTATATTTCTCTTGGTTGAGAAGTATTTTGGAAAGAATTCTTACGAGATTAATAACTCTATTGGTATATAAATTTGATTACTAACAACCATAGACTTTCTCAGGATACTTAGAATCTAGGAAACCTGGTGGTTGAGACACATATACCTCTTCATCAATCTTGCCATATAGAAAGGCACTTTTAACGTCCATCTGATAGACTATAAACCCCATATACGAGGCAAATGCTAAAAAGATCCTTATGGCTTCAAGCCTAGCCACAGGAGCAAAAACTTCATCATAGTCTATTCCTTCCTCTTGCCTGTGTCCTTGAGCAACCAATCGAGCTTTGTTCCTGACAACCACTCCTCTTTCATCCTTCTTTGTACCGATAGCCTTTTTCCCATAAGGCAAATCTACTAGAATTCAAACCTTTTGAATCTCAAACTGCAACAATTCTTCTTGCATAGCATCAACCCAGCTTTCATCTTCAAGAGCTTCTAAAATCTTCTTGGGTTCATGTTGAGATAGAAAACAAGCAAATAAACAATGATGAAAGTCCTTATGATTGTTTCTCCTTTGCTTTTGAACATAACTAACAAAAGCATGAGCTTCAGAACTTTTATTGACTTGCTTCTTGTTGAACTGCTGATGATGGGATCTCCCTAGAATAATGTAGAAGATGAAGGGATAATTCTTATGTGGGAATAGGGACTAACATTCACAACAATATTTCCAAATGTGAAGTCACCAATGCACCCTCATCACAATAAGATTGAATGTATAAAGAACCATCATAGTATCTTCATGAATATCCTCAAAGGAGGTATTTCATTGTCATCTTCTTGGGAATTGCGTTTTTCAGAAAAGATAGACCCTCATATTGCACTCGGCATACTAACTGGGCATGCTAACGGTATTAAGCAAAGTTTAGTACCGCTAGCTTACAGCATTGTGCTAACATACTAAAAATGTTAGTAACTGCTAGACTAGCAAGCTCTGCCTAGTAACCAGTTCTCAGTTTCTTGTTCAAGATCTTCCTGAGAGCTTTCAGCTTCCTCATTAGCCGTTCTTTTTCTTGCCTTTGAAGACATGCAAAGATACATTCCAAAAAGACTTTTCTTCCTCTCTTGAACCCACTCTCTTATTATCTGTTTTTGGAGCAAATGGGTTTGTTGAAGAATAGGAATGCCATATTGGAAGTTCAAAGCAATCTTGAGGAGATTCATCTTCTTTTTCAGAATCCCCTGCATCAATCTTGTCTTTTGTACCTGTATGTTGGTTAGATTCTTGTTGACCTGCAGAAAAGATTAGCTTGATTCTCTGAACTAACAGGATGGTAGTTCATAGAATCAGTCAAATAATCAAGGTCAAAAAACCAATTTGGTCCTTTCCCTGCAACATTGGGTTTGTTCCTAAAGTTTATGTGCAGGTTTTCCTTCAACTCTTTTGGTTACTAAATTGTATACTCTAAAAGCCTTGCTTTGTAGAGAATACCCAACCAAAAATCCCTCATCGGATTTTCCAACAAACTTGCCTAAGTGATCTATGGTGTTTAAGATGCTCACATGGCACCCAAAAGGTCTTATATAACTTATAATTGATGGTTTTACCTGTTAAAAGGTTTATAAGGGGTCGTATTATTGAGGCTTTGGTCACTAATTCCCTTTATAACATAACAAGAAGCATACTAACTGCTTCAGCCCAAAAAGTGTTAGTAAAAATGAATCTGCAAGCTTGCCTTGCAGCTCAATAATGGTTCATGTTCTTTCTCTCAAAGCAACTCTATTTTGTTGTGGATCTCTGGCATTGCTGAATTCCCTCTTGATTCCCTTTAACCCCACAGAAGTCAATAACATCCCATGTTTTTTAAATCCTGTTCCATTTATCACATCTAATAATTTTATTTAACCTATTTGATTCAATACTGGTTTTCTATTTTTCTTCTTATAAAGTCCTTAGGATAGCACTAGTTTCATCCTTAGATCTTAACGAAAAATGTCCAACTAACTAATCTGCTAAAATCATCAGTGATAACCAAAACAATAGTCTTATGGTTAGCTTCAAACAGATGTAAGGTCCAAACAAGTCCATATGCAGAAGTTGTAGGGGGTGGCTTATAGAGCTAACATCATGGCCTAACAAGAAGCCTATTGTTTGCTTTCTCTTTCTACAAGCAACACCAAGTCGTGGTCATTTTTGAAAAAGCTTTGTAGTAAAACCTTCATACAAGGTATTCCCTCACAAGACCGTTCAGGTTTTTTAAAATTTACATGACCCAAACCTTATCATATCCATTTGCAGATACATCATGTTTGGTTAGCCCTAGTGCAATTAAAACAAGCCAATCTCCTAACGGAACAATGTTCTCAAAATTGAAACTGTAACATAATGTTTTTTGTCTTGGACTTTAATTAATACTTGATTTTCATCCGGGTAACTTTAAAATCAGGAGATAAATAAGACATTCAGTGTCAGTAAACAGAAACCTTGTTCTTTTTGTCACATATTTTGACACAAGAAAAGAGATTGAAAAGGCTAAGTTCTTTCACACAAAGCTTACATCCTCAAAATTCTAAACTTTACCAGTTTTTATTTTCCACTTTACAGTAATATACAGCCTTCTTACTACCCTCCAAAGGCAACAGGCCCACCATTTAAAGTCTTGAAAGTCAGCAAGGTAAGACCTTGTCTAAGAAAAATAAACGCCCTGTCATGAATCCCCTGGAACTCCACTATCAACAATTCCTATATTCTTAGAGATTCTATGTGGATTAACTGCCACATTTAAAAGAAAGTGATAAACTCGCTTATGGACCCACGCTGTTTGGGGCTTGAGGTCCTGTCCTAGTGGATCTTTGAAAGTTTGAATAATTTCTAAGGCTAGGATCCACCATTGTATTTTGGAGAGAATATTATTGTAGTATCCTGGTGTTCTCCATTTACACATCTAGCTGAGAAACTTAAACAGCATCTTTGTCCCCATTTTTCCCCAACATACTAAACATTCTTTTCTACCTTAACAGTATAAACTTTTGTATTTGAAAAATTTGTTCTTTTACTATTGATTCTTTTGAAAGGCCTTGATGATTGTGAAATGAGTTTTGGTGAAAACAACATATTTATTGGACCAACACCATCACAATGGGCTTAAACAGTGTCATTTAACTTTCAAAGCAGTGCACAGTTAGTACTGTCCTGTTTGTTAACTTATTGTCTAGCTGTACTAAAGTCCGTTAACTACTGCTATCTTAGCAGTATATTAAAAACTGGAGTATAATCCAGTTTTTTGTTTGTAACACTGCTAAGGGAACCATATTGCGATTTTTGTTTTGCGTTACCCTTTGAACATTGTATCCAAGTTGTTCCTCTCATCCTTCAGATAGTCTTTCTGAAGAAGTACCCTCTTTCTGAGTTGGTTGGACCAACATATTATCAAACAAAGGTGTAATTTTACCTGAAAAATGTTTGCCCTTTTTAACCATAAAAGAAAAAACTTTACTAGTTAAACTATTTACAGGAAAGTGATCTAAAGGTACAGATATATTAGCTAATTTTCTACCTAAAAATATAGAAATAAAACGAGGATACATGACAAACTTCTTCTTAGCCTCTAGATGTCTAATCATACCATCAAAAATCAGTTTAGAAAAATTATATTTTTGATTGTTTACCCTTTTGGCAGTTATGTGCCTTACATTGTTGATTGTTTTGGACTTAGCAGACGTCCAAAACTGTTCAACGAATGTGGTCGAAACAACAGGACTTACAGTGAGCGCATGATAAATATAACTTCTTCGAAGAAAATCAATAACTTCATGAAACTCAACATTCCCTTCAGTCTTTTCCAAGTATGCGATCATGTTGTGCTTAGGACAGGACTCAAGAGCAGCCATGTTGCTTAGAAGAGAGAGATCGTCGGTAAGAGAGATTAGGGCTTGTAATGAAGAAGGTTAGTTAGAGAGATTGCTTGAGTAAGTGTGCGATTGAGATGGATTCTTATAGGTTTGGGTGACCTAATTTTAAAGAAAACGTTCCAATTTACACTTTGTACCCTTGGCGGTATTTTTCTCCAACGTCTCTTTAGCGGTATTTTTCTCCAACGCCTCTTTATCACTGGCACTCATAGGATAATTTACAATTTTACCAAGATTTTTTGAAGAATGATTCCATTTGTCTACTATTACTTCCAAATCATCTTTTTCTTTTTGAGCTTTAGCCAACAATGTCTTATGGTATGTTAGAACATCTGTTTTATCATCTAAATCTATTTTCATAAATTTGATTTTTTGTTCATACCAAAGTTGACCTTGTTGATGGGCAACTAACTGTGCTTCAACTTTCTTAAGACCTTGAGTATAAGCCTTTATTTCTACGCTAGCATCACTAAGTTGCTCTCTCTGAGCATCATATAGTCTTTTAAGGTTAGCATAAGACTCTTTACACTCATTTGAACATACCTGTGTGTCTGATCCTGAGCTGTTGCTAGCCATGAAAGCAAAATTTTCATCATCTTCTGAATGAGTTGTCCAGTCAACACTTTCTCCATCAACTGTCACCAATGCTTTAGACTCTTCTTTCTTTCCAGTTCTGCTCCCATCTTTATTTCCAGGATTCCATCCATCCCTCCTTCTGTTATCTTCCTTTGTTCTACACTCTCTTGCAAAATGCCCTGTTTTGTGGCAGTTGTAGCATTCCACTTTGGTTTTATCAAAACCAACAGGTTCTTTTGCATCAAACTGTAGCTTTCTACCAGTCTTCTTGTAGAACTTCTTTATTCTCATGGAGATCATTGGGTTGCGCACTTGCCATTTTAAATCTATTTCTTCAAGGTCATATTCATCAACCTGGTCTAAGTCCTCATGATCCAATTGAGGACAACTAGATTGACTTGCAAGCAAGGAATATGATGATGTTTTTTTCATGCTTTTGAAGTGTACCAAAGTATTAGGAAACACCCATTAGCGGAACTAACTTCATTAGTACGTTGGTGTTTTCAGAAACAAATCTATGTTTAGCAATTGGAGATGAAATGCAGTAGAGCCCTTTTAACATCATCTTCAAAGACTCTTAGATTGGTTGTACAATCATCAAAACTGAGACTGTCCATTCCTGGTTTGTTCCTTATAATTAAGGAAACTTGTAACCAAGCAGAAGGTAGAGATCTTAGAAATTTTTGATTTGCATCTTAAGTAGATACACCTGCTCTATGAATCTCTAGGCTGACTGAGAAGCTTAGGAATCTCTCATAGCCTTTGAGAATCCCATCTGTGTTGGATACAGTGGAAATCCTCAAACGTTGCGTCCAAGAAGTACTTCTGCATCTTTTGGATTCATATTTCCACCAAATCTTAATGAGGCATTCAATTTCTTTTTGCAACTGGTCATCATATAGAATTTAGCTAGATATCTTCTGGTAGACCATTAGCAAGGTGTCCTAGCTTTTCTTTCTCTTTCTCTTGCCACTACTTCTTCTCCTGTTTTAGGAGGCAAAATTTTAATTTGTCCTGATGTATCAGTTGTGACTGACACAGGACCATTCCCATTTTGGATTACCTCCCAAATGTATAGTCCTGTAGAGCTAGATATGTTCTATCTTCATAGCCCATAAACATAATCTCCTTTTTGAGAATAGGCAGTTTGATGGTTGAGACTGTTTGAGGAGTTTGTTGTGTTGGTGTTTGTTGTGTCTCTTGTGGAGGTGGTGGTGGTGGATTTTCAGCATGTGACCAGACATGTTTAGCTTTGTTATGGAAGATGAATAACGGGTTAATCTGTTCTTTTTATTCAAGAGTTTCTCAAAGGCTCTGATACCACTTGTAGGACCCTGGTTAAACCTAGATTGGATTCTTGCAGCCTATAAAGGATGATAGCCAAGATGTATAAATACACACGACTATGGTAGAAAACAATGACTATGAACTACTATGGTGTTTTTAATGCGAATCTTAACACATGTACCTAAGAGGAACAAACGAACAACTTAATAACAACTTATTAAAGTGTTCTTAGTGAGGATTACAGAATGCTAAAACAATGATATGAGTTCTGTAGATTCTTGTGTAGGAACAATATATGAACCTAACTATACCTAGGGTGCCTTTTTTAAGACAAGGATAACCCTAAAAGGCTTACATATCTTTTTATATAATATCTCATAAATATCTTTTAAATATCTTCTCAACGGTACTAACTAACTTTCTACTAACGGTACTAACTAACTAACAGTACTTAATACTTTGTACTGTCGGTACTAAGTATAACTGTCAGTACTAACTATTTGTACTGTCGGTACTAAGTTAAGAAAACATTAATCCTAACAACCATTATGCAACTCACAATGTCTAAGAAGTAAAATGAAACCATTGTATAACTCACAATGTTTGAGGTATAATTGAGACCATTGTGCAACTCACAATGTTTGAGGTATAATTGAGACCATTGTGCAACTCACAATGTCTCAAGAAATGCTCTGGTATTTATATAAATAACTCTTATATAAATAAACGTGCGATATACGCAAAAGATGTAAGCATATATATTACATATATGTATGTCACGTAAGCACTTAATGCAACACGTAATGTAAGCACATAAGCAAGTAGCGTGTATGCACTTTGAAAATGTTTGATGTGATGCAATGTTTGTGAAAACGGTTATAGTCTATGGTAAAATATGCAACCTAGTTCTCTATAGCCAGTGCTCTGATACCAATTTGTAACACCCCCAAAAATCATAACGTAAGCGAATACACTTGGGAGCTACTTCATAATAAACAGCGCTAGATACAAGAGACGACCTCAAATGTGTCGTTTGTAAACAATCTCGTTGATTTTCTGAAATCAAAATAATAGTTGTCCCATAATTGCATCACAATGAAAAGCTTGAAAGCGACACAACGAGATTTGATCATTTGTAGAAATCCAATCATGAAATCTTGTCAATTTAGACTCCAATGCACATCAGATAATCCAAGCATCTAATTTACCTGAGAAAAACATGCTTAAAAGTGTCAACATTAAAGTTGGGTGAGTTCATCGTTAGAGTAAGATATGAATAATAAACCAAAGGTTTTCCAAAGATATATAACTTATGACCATATAGTTCCTTACAATGTCCTTTCAAAATATATGAATGATTTTTATAATCAACATTGCAAAACATGCCAGACCAATTTAAAACCTCCCAAATAGTCGCCAAAACTATAACAATAGGACCCCCAAGATTTTCCCCGTGAAAAAGCAAACCGCAACTAACACAAACATAAAAACCTTCCCGTGAAGAAACAACAATGCAAACATCATCAAAACTCAGATTACGTTTCCTAGCTCAATGACAACTAAGCTCCGACGATCTTTCTTGTCAATAATATATAATCCAATTTCTGCCCCGTAGATGTCAAACCCGAAACATGAAACCTTTCCCAAATTCGACATGCTATAACGTTCGTTCCCGGTGATAGCTAGTCACCCGAACGGGGAGGTCGTTTCCTAAATAGATCTATTCATAACATTCGCGCTCACATAATGTAATTCACAACTACATCTATGCAATTGACAGTTCATGATAAAGGGGCTCAACTTGGGTTATCGCTACTTAGGCAACCCGTAATCATAATATAAAATTGATCCACTTGTGTCCATTTATAAAACGATGCATATTTTCATCCCAATAATATATATAACAGTTATCCAAAACGAGTAAAAGTGAGGCTATGAAACTCATAATATCCTTTAAAAACAATCACATTGTTATAAGATAACCCAGTAAGTAAAGAGTTTGTAGACAAGCATGTATTCCCCCTCGCGGGTTTATAAACATTCAAAAGATTGAAAAGCGAGGTTATGAACTCACATTGATGATGAAGAACGATCGACAGATAGGCATCTAATATGCACAACACGAACGGAAGACGAAGCGGCTCGATCAAGAAGTTGCAACTAATCTTAACGGCTAAGATCCACTAGCCTAGGATAATATATTTGGGTTTCCCGATGAATGGTTACATCAACGCTACACGTTGATGAAGATTTAGATTTAACGTTGTAATGGTTTGGTGGTTGGTTAAATAAAATAAATTGAAAATATACGCAAAGTGTGTAATTATATATATTCTTTATATATTACTTATGAAAATAACCCTTATATAACTCCTACCGCGAATTATATAACAAAGACAAACTCAATCTAAAGATTAATGAAAAGTATATAATACCTTGCAGGTATTATATAATAAATGTGAATAATTAATTAAATCAATTAGTTTGACATTACTTTAATTAATAAGAAGACTTTGTATAAAGGTTGACACATGTCTTAACGTTATGAATTAATCAAACCACGTTTGTAACAGTTTATAACAATTATAAAATATAAATAATATTTTATAAAATATATTTCGTTTCTTCGACGGCTCGTGTCTAAAACAGTTGTCTCAATGTAAAAGTATAGTTTTCGTTCATTGGTCGGGTTATTGTATAATACAAGTCAATGTATCTTTTAAAATATAACTTGGTCCCTTTTTATCCGTTTATAAAACAATATGAGTTTTAGCAAAACGTTACTAAATATTGAAATATATATATATTTCGTTATGACATTTTCGGTTATATAATGTTTTCCATATTCGTAAAACTCGACGTTATCCTTAAATCAGTATATATTGACATCATTCGTTTTTCAATATTTCAAATGCCCGCCCTTTCTAAATATAATATATATATTATTATATCTAGATTAAACAAGATAATAATGTTATATTTATCTAACCATTTTAAACCACCAATATATATATTTATCCGGTTTTAATATTTGTTAAAACCTTATGTTATTTTCATTTGTCGTCTCATGTGAATCAAACGAACCCTTATCGTTATTATAAATACGAATACGAAGATAATAACAAAGTATTTATTTAACCAATTAAACCACCATTTATGTCAAGATTTTATATTTATAAGACTTTATGATATATTTATTTGTCGTTTCGCTAAACCAAACACACCCTATATATATAAAACCAAACGAACCCTTGTTGATTGTCGCTAACCAAATGCACCCTAACGGCTGTCACGGCAGAAAAACGCACCTAATCTTGCATGATTATCACACCCAAACGGACCCTAGGTGATTTCTGCCCCAACCAAACGCACCCCTAATGGTGAATGACATAAACCAACCGCACCCCAATGGCGGCTGCCCCGACCAAACGCCCCCCGTAGGCTGAAAACCGTCGAAACAAACACCTCCCTTGGGCTGCCAACCCCAAACAAACCACCCTCTAACTGTTAATAAACCCAACGCACCCTAGTCGGCTAAAACCACAAACCCAATGCACCCTATAGCGGCGGCAGCCCGCCAAACGCGCCACATAGTGGCGGCTGCCGCCCCCTTTCGGCTGCCAACAACAAACCCACGAACACCCCTAGTTGTATACAACACTCAATCGCACCCCGTGGTGCTTGTAACACAAACCAGCCGCACCCTTGTGGTGCGGTGGCTGTCACCGAAACAAACCATCCTTGTGGTGGTGTTTTACCACCGAATCAAACCATCCTTGTGGTGGTGGCTGTGACGTGGTGGTGATGGGTGACGTGAGATGCTGATGATGATGATGAAACGATGATGATGATGACGGTGTAGGTGTGGAGGTGGTATCACGGTGGGGAGGGAAAAAGCGCGAGTGGGGGCGAGTGGTGTAGATGGTCGGGTAGATCGGGTGACGAGGAAGCTTTTTGAAGCTCACCGGAAAACTCCGCCGGAAAAGTTTTCCGGCGGCGGCGACGTGGTGGCCGGCTTGGGACGTGGGGGGGGGGGTGTGCGGGGGGGGGGAGAGGGGGGGGGAGGGGGGACGGTGTGGGGGGGCGGGATACGGGAGGCGAGGGGGGGTTGGGACGCCGGGGGTGGGAGGGGGTGGGGGGGGCGGGTGGGCCCCGGGGGGGGGGGTGGGTGGGGAGGGGGGGGGTGGCGGAGGGCGGGGGGGGTAGCGGAGGGGAGTAGGGGGTGTTGGGTGGGGGTGGGTGGAAGGATGGTTGGGGTTGAGGGGGTGGGGGTGGGGAAGGGGGGGGGGGGGGGGGGGGAGGTAGGGAGGAGGTGGGGGGCTGCCAGAAATACTTGAGAGAGAGAGAGAGTTATGCATTTGTGTGTGTGTATAAAGATGGAAATGAAATAAAATATAAAACTTTTTATATTTATATAAATGTTTTAAAAGTTATAATTAATTGTGACAAGTTATAAATAGATGGGGGTTAGTTTCGTAATATTTTCACAAGGGCCAAAAGTGTAACTTTTGGGAAACTTTTATAGAATATTGGTTCGGGACACGTTTGGGCGACTTAACGGATGATTCAAGTCACGAAACTTGCGCCATTGGTTTTCAAATCATTTTTCCAACAAAAATGAGTATTCATTTGATAGTATTTCATAAATATTTTATAACATTTAATAAAATATGTGTTATTCATTTTGCGAACCGGTTTCGCCTCGTCCGAAATAAAAATGGATTTAAGCTCGAGTATTCGCGTTATCAACAAACGCTTTTGAATAAATGATAACTAATTTATTAAATACTTTTATTTAATAAAACTGATAATTAAATTATCTTTAATCATTTCCGGGTCGGTACGCGTCGTGTGCGGTTTTTCCAAAACTTTGCGAGGCTGTTTTAGCCCTCTTCTGCTTGTTTTCAGGTCTCGGGTAAAACTGAAAAGTTGTCTGAAATATCATTTCACATCAAATTGCTTTAGAGTCTGAGTCGTGGAAACGTGATTTAGATGATCGTTCTTAAAAGTCAAGCCAGACACGAAAAGTCACAGGGTAAGATAGTTATCTAAAGTTCCAAAAATTACCGGATGTTACAGTACCTACCCTTTAAAGAAATCTCATCCCGAGATTAAATCTGTGTTATCCGCTTAGTGTAACTACGAACAAGACATAAGATTTACTAAGCCATTTGAACATGACGCTGATAACTTTATTCAGCAATATCTAATGTTTTGACATTTCTTAATATCCATAAATTTTGGCAAGGTTGACCAGGATATCCAATCTATTAGAATAGGTATCTCAAAATATATCATTTTAGATTTATGATGGCTATAACAGGTTATAGGGAAAGTTCATCTATAGTGAAAACCTCAAGAAGAAGGCTCGATAGTCGAGTGAGTATGTTTGATAAAGTTTTATAAATGTCCAAGGACGAAGTCTCATTTCTACTATCTGTAAGGTTCGATAATTCATATCAACGTGGCTTATGGATGTAAGTACTCAACTTACTTGGCAGTACTAATTAGTATCATGACTTAAATGGTGTTACTATTGTTCCTGCAGATGTGTAATTCAACATGAATACTATATCGACATATAGCTTAATCTTGTTTAAGGTGGGTCATCACTTAGTGAAAAAGTTTGTACAATATGGGGACCACTCCAGGACCAACGACAGCAACCATCACGACAAAACTATGACAAATCGGTGATGGGCATGCAGAGGGTGAGGACCTCGAGAAACAATCATCCCCAGCATAAAGTTTAAACAAGTGAGAGGAGCTCGCGAAGAGTTATGCGTTAGACGGCGGATATGAGTACTCAGTCGCTAGTTTAAGGACGAATAACTCCTTAACTCCCAGTGTGTAACAAGTTATTATTCTTACGAAAACAGTTCGTGATCGCGAGGATAACAACGGCCAAAAGTTATTAAGACTTAGAATGTGATAAGGCAGCTCCAAGTGAGGCCTTAAGTTTCTGCTGAGTAGCCAGACACGATTGTGTCTCTAGACCTTTATAACGAATTCCGGTGATTATCGAGTTCAGGTTCATACTCGTCTCATAAGGATACCTTAAGCATTCATTTTTAATTTATTATTTGAATAAGAAGCGTCCAATTTATGTCAAATAATAAATTTATAATTTATGTGTTCGGTGATTTATAATTTATTCTATTTAACATGGAAGAGCGGCGTCCCAATCCTTTCAAATAAACAAATTATAAATCATCCTACTTAATAATTCCCGATGCAATACGCGTACCCACATAACTTTCAAGGTGATGGATGACATGACGATGCATGTGCTCTAATGAGTATGGGATGAGTGTTCCAAACTCGTCTTTGGAAGCTGGGAGTAAAAACTGCCAGGCTAGATCAACATAGAGTTCAAGATAGTTAATAAGTACTCGGTTAGAGTAAATAAGGTAAAGATCTTTATGAACGAATCAGCATAGCGATTATCATAACAATCTTCCTATTACAAGTCCTGCCCATACAAGAATTGCAATACTTAGATTCATACATAATATCATTTAAACAGAACTGTGACGGGCTTTGTTAACATAGCAATTATCATATCAATCCTCATATTACAAGTCCCGCCCATACAAGACTTGTAATACTTAGATTCATACATAATTCCATGTAAACAAAAATTATAACGGTCTTCGTGTAATACAATATAGTATAAAGCTATGAAGAAAAATAATGTCCTTAGAGACCATTGTTTAACTTACAATGTCTGAGAACGAAATGGAACCATTATGCAACTCACAATGTCTAAGAAGTAAAATGAGACCATTGTATAACCCACAATGTCTGAGGTATAATTGAGACCATTGTGCAACTCACAATGTCTTAATAAATGCTCTCGTATTTATATAAATAACTCTTATATAAATAAACGTGCGATATACGCAAAAGATGTGAGGATATATATTACATATATGTATGTCACGTAAGCACTTAATGCAGCATGTAATGTAAGCACATAAGAAAGTAGCGTGTATGCACTTTGAAAATGTTTGATGTGATGCAATGGTTTGTGACAAACGAATATAAGTCTGGGTAAAATATGCAACCCCCCCCCCCCCCCCCCACCCCCCCCCCCCCCCCCCCCACCCCCCCACCCCCCCCCCCCCCCCCCCCCCCCCCATAGCTTCTCTATAGCCGAGCCTTTGATACCAATCTGTAACACTCCAAAATTTCACAACGCTATAGCGGATACCACTGCGGGTCGTACTTCATAATACTCAATGCTAGATACAGAGAACGGAACTCTAAATGTGTCGTTTGCAAAAACCAATCTCCAGTTGATTTTCTGAAATCAAAATAATAGTTGTCCCATAATTGCATCACAATGAAAAGCTTGAAAGCGACACAACGAGATTTGATCATTTGTAGAAATCCAATTATGGAATCTTGTCAATTTAGACTCCATATGCACCCCGTTTTTTATATACCCCCCACCCCCCCCCCCCCACACAAGTCCCAAGCATCTAATTCACCTGAGAAAAACATGCTTAAAAACGTCAACATAAAGTTGGTGAGTTCATAGGTTAGTTTAGATATGAATAATAAACCCAAGGTTTCCAAAGTATATATGACCATTTAATTCCTTAAATGTCCTTCAAAAATATATATCTGATTTCGAAAATTCAACAGTTGTCCAAAACATGCCAAAATTTAAATCTCCAAATAGTCGCCAAAACGTATAACATAGGACACAAGATTTTTCCCCGTGATAAAACAAACAGCACTTATCACAAACATATAAACTTCCCGTGATGAAACAACAAATGCAAACCAATCCACGAAACCTCTGATTATTGTTTCCTAAGCTCATGACATTGAAGCTCGACAATCTTTCTTGCAATAATATATATTGCAATTTCATGCCCCGATTAGATGTTTAACCCAAAACATCCCTAAATTCGACATGCTATAACGTTCGTTCCCGGTGATAGCTATGTCACCGGGAACGGGGAGGTGTTTCCAATGATCTATTATAAACATTCGCGCTCACAATAATGTAATTCACAACAACATCTTGCAATTGACAGTTTATGATAAAGCGGGCTCAACTCTGGGTAATCGCTACTTAATAGCCAAAACGTAATCATAATATAAAAATTGATCCAATTGTGTCTTTTATAAAACGATGCATGTTTTCACCTAAAAAAGATATATAACATTTATCCAAAACGAGTAAAAATGAGGCTATGAAACTCATAATATCCTTTAAAAACAATCACATGTATTATAGATGACCCTGTAAGGTAAAGATTTTGCTAGACACGCATGTATTCCCCCTCGCGGGTTTATAAACATTTAAAAGATTGAAAAGCGAGGTTATGAACTCACCTCGATAATGAAGAACGATCGACAGATAGGCATCTAATATGCACAACACGAACGGAAGACGAAGCGGCTCGATCAAGAATTTGCAACTAATCTTAACAGCTAAGATCCACTAGCCTAGGATAATATATTTGGGTTTCCCGATGAATGGTTATATCAACACGTCACGTTGAATAAAGATTCAGATTTAATGTTGTAATGGTTTGGTGGTTGGTTAAATAAATAAATTGAAAATATACGCAAAGTGTGTAATATATATTCGTTATATATTACATATGAAAATTATGAAAAATAACCCTTATATAATTCCTACCGTGAATTATATAACAAAGACAATCAATCCAAAGATTAATGAAAAGTATATAATACCTTGCAGGTATTATATAATAAATGTGAATAATTAATTAAATCAATTAGTTTGACATTACTTTTTTTTAATTAAATTAGGAGAGACTTTGTAAAAAAGGTTGACACATGCTTAAAAACGTTATGAATTAACAAACCACGTTGGTTAACATTTATAACAATTATAAAATATAAATAATATTTTATAAACTATATTTCGTTCTTCGACGGCTCGTGTCTAAAATAGTTGTCTCAATGTAAAAGTATAGTTTTCGTTCATTGGTCGGGTTATTGTATATAATTGACATTTTCGGTTATATAATGTTTTCCATATTCGTAAAACTCGACGTTATCCTTAAATCAGTATATATTGACATCATTCGTTTTTCAATATTTCAAATGCCCGCCCTTTCTAAATATAATATATATATTATTATATCTAGATTAAACAAGATAATAATGTTATATTTATTTAACCGTTTTAAACCACCAATATATATATATTTATCCGGTTTTAATATTTGTTAAAACCGTATGTTATTTTCATTTGTCGTCTCATGTGAATCAAACGGACCCTTATCGTTATTATAAATACGAATACGAAGATAATAACAAAGTATTTATTTAACCAATTAAACCACCATTTATGTCAAGATTTTATATTTATAAGACTTTATGATATATTTATTTGCCGTTTCGCTAAACCAAACACACCCTATATATATAAAACCAAACGAACCCTTGTTGATTGTCGCTAACCATACGCACCCTAACGGCTGTCACGGCAGCCAAACGCA
The DNA here is from genome assembly GCA_026074375.1 of Tanacetum coccineum. Lineage (NCBI taxonomy): Eukaryota > Viridiplantae > Streptophyta > Magnoliopsida > Asterales > Asteraceae > Tanacetum > Tanacetum coccineum. Next base: position 49,958 of record BQNB010015081.1, on the reverse strand, counting down.
CCTAATCTTGCATGATTATCACACCCAAACAGACCCTAGGTGATTTCTGCCCCAACCAAACGCACCCCTAGTGGTGAATGACATAAACCAACCGCACCCTAATGGCGGCTGCCCCGACCAAACGCCCCCCGTAGGCTGAAAACCGTCGAAACAAACACCCCCTTAGGCTGCCAACCCCGAAAACAAACACCCCTAACTGCAGTTAATAAACCCAACGCACCCTAGTCGGCTAAAACCACAAACCCAATGCACCCTATAGCGGCGGCAGCCCGCCAAACGCGCCCCATAGTGGCGGATGCCGCCCCCTTTCGGCTGCCAACAACAAACCCACGAACACCCCTAGTTGTATACAACACTCAATCGCACCCCGTGGTGCTTGTAACACAAACCAGCCGCACCCTTGTGATGCGGTGGCTGTCACCGAAACAAACCATCCTTGTGGTGGTGTTTTACCACCGAATCAAACCACCCTCGTGGTGGTGGCTGTGACGTGGTGGTGATGGGTGACGTGAGATGGTGATGATGATGATGAAACGATGATGATGATGACGGTGTAGGTGTGGAGGTGATGGTGGTGTTGGCTGCGGTGGGACAGCAGCCGGAGAGGAGGGGGAGGGAAAAACGCGAGTGAGGGCGAGTGAGTATGATGAACGGGTAGATCGGGTGACAAGAATCAACTTTGGTGTTCGCCGGAAAAGTCCGCCGGAAAAGTTTTCCGGCGGCGGCGCGACGGTGGTGGCCGGATCCGGCGGTGGTGGTGGCTGGCCGGATACTTTGGGGGAGAGAGAGAGAGTTATAAATGTATGTGTGTAAATTTTGAGATGGAAATGAAATAAAATTTATAAACTTTATATATATATTAAAAGTTTTAAAGAAAGTGTCAAGTCCTTTATAGTGTAGGGTAAAAAGTGTAACTTTTTAATATACTTTTGATAAAAAGCGGTTCGAGACTCGTTTGGGCGACTTAACTAATGATTCAACGGGCGAAACTTGCGCCGTTGTTTTCCAAATCATTTTTCTGATAAAAATGAGTATTTATTTGATATTATTTCATAAATATTTTCATAACATTTATAAAAATATTCGTTATTTATTTAGTGAACTGGTTACGTCTCGTTCAGAATAAAAAATGGATTTCAACTCGAATATTCGCGTTTTCAAAAACGCTTTTAATTAAAATGCTAAGTATTTTATTAAATATTTTTATTTAATAAAACTGATAATTAAATTATCTTTAATCATTTCCGGGTCGGTACGCGTCGTGTGCGGTTTTTCCAAAACTTTGCGAGACTGTTTTAGCCCTCTTCTGCTTGTTTTCAGGTCTCGGGTAAAACAGAAAAGTTGCCTGGAATATCATTTCACATCAAATTGCTTTAGAGTCCGAGTCGTGAAAACATGATTTAGATGATCGTTCTTATAAGTCAAGCCAGACCCGAAAAGTCACAGGGTAAGATAGTTATCTAAAGTTCCGAAAATTACCGGATGTTACATCGGCGTTCCTTCTCACTCTGTTTCTACGAGAAAGCAACTCCAAACTGACGACATGTGGTGTTACTTTTATGCCTTCCTAACTTCGGTAGAACCAAAGAACTTCAAACAAGCAATGACCAAACCGTCATGGATCGATGCAATGCAAGAATAGATTCATGAATTTGAAAGGCTACAAGTTTGGGAATTGGTGCCGTGTCCAGAAAAAGTGTTATTGATCAAACTTAAATGGATTCATAAGGTCAAGACAGATGAATTTGGCGGGGTACTAAAGAACAAGGCTAGATTAGTTGCTCAAGGATTCAGGCAAGAATAGAGGCCATCTGTATCTTCATAGCTAATGCCGCTCATAAGAATATGACGATCTACCAAATGGACGTCAAAACGGCTTTCTTGAATGGCGAGCTCAAACAAGAGGTCTATGTTTCTCAACCAGAAGGATTTGTTTATCAGGACAACCCATTGCATGTGTACAAGCTTAAAAAGGCTCTCTACGGTCTCAAACAAGCATCACGTGCATAGTACGACATGCTATCAAGCTTCCTAATCTCACAACATTTCTCCAAAGGTGCAGTTGATCCAACACTCTTCACACCAGAGAATGAGGACATTTCGAGAAACAATATTCCCAGAATAAAGTTTAACAATTTGGGAGGAGCTCGCGTATGTAGCTTATGGATGTCGGCGGCTTATTGTACTCAGTCGCTAGTTGAGACGAATCAAACTCCATTAGCTCCTGTGTGTAAACAAGTCTGTTTGTTCCTCGAAAAGTTTACGATCGCAAGGATGTGCAATGCAAAAGTAACAACTTATGAATGAGATAAGGTAGTTCCAAGTGAGGCCTTTAGATTCTGCTGAGTAGTAGACACGATTGTGTTTCTAGACTTTATAACGATGTTCGGTGATTATTCGAGTTCATGTTCTTACTTCGTTTCACATTGGATTCCAGTTAGCCCTTCATTTTTAAATTCATCATTTGCATAATGAAGCGTCCCAATTTATGTAAAATCATAAATTTATTATACTTATGGTTTGAGGTATTTAATTTATGTTATTTAAATGATGAGGCGTCCCAATCCTTTCCTAATAATTAAATTATTATTTCATCTACTATAATAATTCGATTGCAATACGCGTACTTTCATAACCTTCAAGGTGATGGATGACTGCGATCGCATGTGCTCTAATGTTTATGGGACGAGTGTTCCAAACTCGTTTCGGAGGCGGAAGTAAATATCCAGGGATGTCACTTTAGTGTTCGAGATCTATTAATGAGTTCTCGTTAGAGTTTATTAGTAATAGTCTCGATGTAAAGTCATACAATAGCAATTTTCATTAAATCCTTTTATTATCAAGTCCCGCCATACAAGACTTGTTTTATTAGTTTCAAAACTTAATTCTATGTAATCACAGACTGTATCGGCTGGGTTATACTATTGCTTATTTTCATTTCAATACTCAGATTAAAAGTCCCGCCAATACATGACTTGTAATAAGTAGTTTCATACTCTTTCCATTGTTGTCTATATTTTAGGTACGGGTCTTGTTTTCATTGTATTTTCTTATCTTTCCTGATATTACAAGTCCCGGCCCAACAAGGTCTTTGTAATACTTGAGATTCATGCAAAATTCCATGTAACAAAATTTTATAACGGTCTTCGTGTTGTACGATTTGTATAAAAGCTATGAAGAAAATAATATCCTTAGAGACCATTGTTTAACTTACAATGTCTGAGAACGAAATGAGACCATTGTGCAACTCACAATGTCTAAGAAGTAAAATGAGACCATTGTATAACTCACAATGTCTGAGGTATAATTGAGACCATTGTGCAACTCACAATGTCTTAAGAAATGCTCTGGTATTTATATAAATAACTCTTATATAAATAAACGTGCGATATACGCAAAAGATGTAAGCATATATATTACATATATGTATGTCACGTAAGCACTTAATGCAGCACGTAATGTAAGCACATAAGCAAGTAGCGTGTATGCACTTTGAAAATGTTTGATGTGATGCAATGTTTGTGAAAACGGTTATAGTCTAGGGTAAAATATGCAACCTAGTTCTCTATAACCAGTGCTCTGATACCAATCTGTAACACCCCCAAAATTTCAACAACGCAGCGGAATACCACTTGGGGTGCTACTTCATAATACACAGCGCTAGATACAAGAGAACGACCTCTAAATGTGTCGTTTGTAAAACAATCTCGTTGATTTTCTGAAATCAAAATAATAGTTGTCCCATAATTGCATCACAATGAAAAGCTTGAAAGCGACACAACGAGATTTGATCATTTGTAGAAATCCAATTATGAAATCTTGTCAATTTAGACTCCAATGCACATCAGATAGTCCAAGCATCTAATTCACCTGAGAAAAACATGCTTAAAAACGTCAACATAAAGTTGGTGAGTTCATAGGTTAGTTTAGATATGAATAATAACCCAAAGGTTTCCAAAGTATATATGACCATTTAATTCCTTAAATGTCCTTTCAATATATATATATGATTTCTAAAATCAACACAAGATTTTCCCCGTGATAAAGCAAACTGCAACTATCACCAACATATAAACTACCCGTGATGAAACAACAAATGCAATATCACGAAACCCTGATTACGTTTCATAAGCTCATGACACTAAAGCTTGACAATCTTTCTTGCAATAATATATATTGCAATTTCTGCCCCGATTAGATGTCTAACCCGAAACATCCCCAAATTCGACATGCTATAACGTTCGTTCCCGGTGACAGCTAGTCACCCGAACGGGGAGGTCGTTTCCCAAATAGATCTATTCATAACATTCGCGCTCACATAATGTAATTCACAACTACATCTATGCAATTGACAGTTCATGATAAAGGGGCTCAACTTGGGTTATCGCTACTTAGGCAACACGTAATCATAATATAAAATTGATCCACTTGTGTCCATTTATAAAACAATGCATGTTTTCACTCCAAAAATATATAAAACATTTATCCATAACGAGTAAAAGTGAGGCTATGAAACTCATAATATCCTTTAAAAACAATCACATTGTTATAAGATATGAAATAATAAATGCGCATGTGTTTTCAATTGCCGCAAAAATATATAAAACCATTTAATCATGTATACGAGATGTAACTGAGGTATGTGAAACTGTCGCATGTGTGAATTATTCACTTTAGAGAAAGAAACAATTCACCATTGTTATAAGATGTCCCAGAGTAGAGTAAGTAAAGAGTTTGTAGACACGGCATTGTATCATCCTCGCAGGTTTATACAACATTTCAAATGATTTGAAAGTAGCAGAGGTTTAGTGAACTCACATTGATTGAGTGTGATGAACGATTGGCAGATAGGCATTAAATTATCGACAACATGATGTCGGAAGACGAAGCGGCTTTCGATCATGAGAGTTGCAGTCTAATCTTAAGGCTAAGATACAATTAGCCTAGGATTAATTATAGTTTGGGTTTCTCCGATGAATGGGTTAAATCTATACGTACACGTGATGAATGATTTAGATTTAACGTTTGTAATGGTTTGTGGTTGGGGTTTTAAATTGTAATATGTAAATTGAAAATGTATGTACGCGCGCAGAAAGTGTGATATATATATTCTTTATATTATTTATTATTACTTTATGAAATATGTCTCCTTGTTTTATAATTCCTACCGTGAATTAGATTGTATCGCAAAGACATGTTCAATCTAAAGAATAATGATGTGTAGTATATAATAACTTTTGCAGGTATTATATATTTAAAATGTGATTATTTAATTAAATCACATTCTGTTTGACATTACCTTTAATTAAGATTAAGAAGATTTTGTATAAAGGTTGTAACATGGTTCTTTAGTGACGATATAAATTAATGTTCAAAGCCTCGTTTGTATCAACAGTTTAATAGAACAATGTTATGTAAAATATAAATAATATGTTATAACTATATTTCGTTTCTTTCGAAGGCTCGTCGTCTAAATACAGTTGTCTCTAATTGTAAAAGTAGTAGTTTGCGTTCATTGTTCGGGTTATTGTATATTACTAGTCAAAGTGTATCTTTTAAAGAATATGTGAACTTGGTCCTCTTTTTATTCCGTTTATTAAAACAATATGTGTTTTCAGACAAATACTGTTACGTAAGCATTGATGATATAATATTATAATATATAATATTCTAATATAATAATATATTTATATTATATTTATATAGATATTCTATGTGATATATTTCGTTATGTCTGTTTTTTCGGTTATGTGTATGTTTTCCATTATGTTAAATCGACGTTATCCTTTAAATCAGTTTTATGTGGGACATCATTACGTTTTTCAATATTTTTCAAATGCTCCGCACTTTCTAAGCCTTCTTTATGTTAAATATTTTATTATTATATCTAGATTTAAACAATGATGTATATTGTTTAGATTATTTTAACCGTTTTTAAACCAACTAATATTATATGTTTTTCAGGTTTTAATTATTTGTTAAAACCTTAGTCGTTTAATTTTCATTTTTGTTCGTCTATGTTCTTGAAATGTAACGATATACCTGTTATCGGTGTATATTATTAAATACGTAATACGAAGATAATATAACAAAGATTTGTATTTAACTCCAATTGAAACCACATGATTTGACGGTCAAGATTTTGTATATTTATAAGACTTTATGATTATATTTATGTGACGTTTCTCGCTAACCAATCACACCCCCATTATTTATATATTGTAAATTCCAAACGAACCCTTGTTGTTGTCGCTTATCAAACGCTACCTCTAAACGGCTGGGTCACTGGCAGCCAAAAGACCTCTCCTAATCTGGCAATGATTATGCACATCCCAACGAACCGTCCGTTAGGTGACTTTCAGCGCCCCAACCCTGAATATCTAACTCTCCTAGGTGGTGAATGTCATAAACCAACCACATGCTAAGGCTGTACTGCCCCGACCGCAAAGCCCCCCGTTCGTAGGCTGAATACCGTCAAAACCAAACACCCCCCTTGGCTGAAACCCGAAAACAAACACTTAAGAGAGACTGCTGTGTTAATAAACTCAAGCACCCTAGTCGGTAACCTCAAAACCAAATGCACCCTTTTTTCTAGAGTATTTCGGCGGCGAGCACCGATATACACGCGCCTCCTCCTATATTTAGTGGCGTGCATTGCGCCCTCCTTGCGGATGCCAACAACGCAAACCTCCGAACACCCCTAGTTGTTTATTACATACACTCAACGAACCCTGTGTGTGCTTTTGTACCTACAGATCTCAGCCGCATCCCTTGTGGTGCTGGTTGGCTTGTCATCCGAAAAAAACCATCCTTTTTACACTGTGGTGTGGTATTTTTACCACTGAATGCAACATCCATCCTGTTGTGGTGGTGGCAGTGACGTAGGTGTGTATGGGTGTCGTGAGATGTTGATGATGATGTATGAAACGATGATGATGATGACGGTTGTGTTAAGGTTTGGAGGTATTGGGGAGGTGGTGCACTTGTGGGGAGGGGAGAAAAGCTGTGAAGTGGGGTGGCGTGTTGGTGTGTAGATGGTTTCGGTAGAACTCGGAGTGACGAGGAAGCTTTTTGACTAAACGTCACCGCACGTGAAAACTCACGGAATAGTTTTCCGTGCTGGGGGTGTGACCTGGTGGCCGAGCCTGGCTGGTCGTCAGGGTTGGCCGGCGGATTGGTGGTGCCAGGAAATACACTTGAGTGTGAGAGACGAGAGTATGCATTTTGTAGTGTTTGTGTATAAAGATGAAATGAAATAAAATATAAAATACTTTTTTATATTATATAAAATGTTGGTGTGTGTGGTGTGAATTGTAATGGTGACAAGTTATATAATGTAGATTGGGGGTTAAGTGTTTGCGTAATATTTGTTTCACAAGGGGCCAAAAGTGTATACTTTTTGGGAAACTTTTTATAGAATATTTGTGCTTGGGAGACACGTTTTTGGGCGATTTAAAGGGTTATCGATTAGAGAAAGTCTAAGAAAAATTTGCGCCATTGTTTGTTCAAATCATTTTTCCAACTAAATATGAGTATTCATTTTGATAGTATTCATAAATATTTTATAAACTTTATTAAAATTTGTGTTATTCTAGGTTGCGAACCGTTTGTTTGTCCTCGTCCGAAATAAAAATGGATTTAAGCTACGAGTATTCGCGTGGGTATCAACAAACGCTTTTGAGAATAAATGACTAACTAATTTTAGTAATACTTTTTTTATTTAATAAGCTGATAATAAATTTATCTTTAATTCATTTCTAGGGGGTCTGGTAGCGTCGTGTGCGGTTTTGTTCCAAAACTTTGCGAGTACTGTTTTTTAGCTCTTTGATTGTTCTTCTGGATCTCGTGGTGATAAAACTAGAAAAGTTGCTGATGGAGTATATGCATTTCACATCAAATTGCTTTAGAGTCCGTGTCTGTGAGATACATGGTATTTAGATTGATGTTCTTATAATGTCTGAGAGCCTGACCGAGAAGAAGTCACAAGGGTAGATATGTTATGATAAAGTTACCCGAGAAAAAATTACCGGATGTTTACATCGGCTGTTCTTTCCGCTTCACTTGTTCTATGTAGGAAAGCAACGTCCCAAACTGACGCAATGTGGTGTGTTACTTTTATGCCTTCATAACTTCGGTAGAACCATGAAGTAATTTTCAAGACAAAGCAAGTGAACACAAACAGTCATGGATTCGATGCATGCAAGTAATAGATTCATGGAATTTGGAAGGGGTTACAAGTTGCGGTATTGGTGCCGTGTACAGAACAATGAGTGTTATTGATAAACTTTTAAATGGACTTCATTAGGTCAAGACAGTATGAATTTGTCGATTTTGGGTACTAAAGAGTAACAAGGTCTAGTTTAGTTGCTAATGGATTCATGGCAATAAAGAGTGGTATCAATTTGAGGAATCATTCCGCACCGGTTGCTGAATAGAGGCAATCTGTGTATCTTCATAGTCTTATGTCGTTCTGATAGAATATGACGATCTACCATAGATGGACGTCCAGAATGGCTTATTTGTTAATGGCTGGAAGCTCAAACAAGAGGTCTTGTTTCTTCAACGCACGCAGGACAGGATTTGATTATCAGGACAACCCATTGCATGTGTACAGAAGCGCTTGAAATAAGGCTGTCTCTACGCGGTCTCAAAGACAAAGCATCACGTGTCATAGTACGACATGCTATCAAGCTTTTCTAAATATCACAAACGTTTTCTCCAAAGGTGCAGTTTTGATCCATACGTCTTTCACCTACGTTTGGCAAGCAAGGAATCGATTCGTTGTTATTGTTTGTCATAAGATTTAAGTGACGATTATTTAAATATTGGCGCATCCAATTAATATCGCCACGTGTATGAGTTTGCTAATCAGATTGTACAACGTGTAAGTTCTAAGAATGTCAATGATTGGGGCATGAGAATGTCATTCTTTTTTAGTGAGTACTCATAATTTCCAAAGTCATAGTTGGCATCTTTATATAACCAATCTAAATAGCTTCTGAAATGTTAAAAAATATGGTTTGATTATACTGATCTCTTCGAAACTCCATGGTAGAAAATAAGAATAAACCGGATGAAGATCTACAGGGGAAAAAGTGATGTTACACTTTACCGTTGTGGCAACGATTGGATCCCTTATGTATCTCTAACATTCCAGTAGAAGAAATTGACCCTATCTATGCAGTCTGCGGGTATGTGCTCAGGGTATCTCAGGCAAAGGACTACTAAAAAGGCAACTTACAAGCGATTAAAAGGATCTTTCGATACCTTAAAGGAACCAAATAAAATGGGTCTCAGTGCGTACTCTTGGAAGATACCGGTATATCTTTATAAAGCATATGCAGAGATGCCAGATCACCGGTGTGTCAGGATATTTGGACATAGTTACATCGAGAAAGAGACTCAGTTCTTAGGTGACAAACATGTTAGTTGGTCGTCTAAGAATCAAAAGTTCATGGCCATCTCGAGTACAGAGGCTGAATATATTGCCTTATCTGGGTGTTATGCTCAAATCCTATGGATGCGTTCTCAGCTAACAGATTAGGTTTTTATCAATAAGATTCCTCTGTACTGCGAAAAGACATAAGTGCAATGTGCACTTATGTTGAAACATGTTCAACTCTCAAGAGATATATTTTTACTTTCAAACCAAGACACATCGATTGTTCGTAACCATTCATTCAAGGAGCAAGTGGAGAATGGAGTCGTGGAACTATACTTTGTCCGGACTGATACCAACTAGCTGACATCTTCACCAAGCCCTCGCCAAGAGGAAGATTCAACTTCTTTGATCGAAAAAGGCTCGGTATAGAAGCATGTCTCGGAAATGTTGAATCGTTCTGGCAGAGGAAACAGAGGAGTGAGTGGTGGTTCAACTACATATTCCTGTATCATATGTACTTAGAAAAAACATTAAAACACAAAAATATCTTTTCTTTTATAATTATTTTTCAAAAAAGAAATAAAAATAAAATAATCAGAAAAATATAAAAAAATATGTATCTATGGCATGTCTTTCTGAAAATCCATAACATCTTACTGGCCTAAGAAATGCCATTTAAATAATGAACGAGGCTCGTAAATGATGTTACGAGCTGAAAGAAGTTTCAACAGTTTTCAAAAATATGCCAAAAAATGGCTTGATATATTTTGGATAGCAACCCGGTCTCATCATCTTGAAAGTGTCAAGTTTCTTTCATAGAGGAAACTGTGACCTTGTCTCTAGGGAATTTATGTTCTCGGGCTATGGTTCTTAACTGTTTATGTTGCCATTGCAAAAGGCTGTTGTGTGTTTTACTTTTGGCAAACAGCTAGCGGCGTGCTTTTTGATGTTAGATCCATGAGAGTTACGTTGTTCAATGCGATTACTGTATACAAAGAAGACGAAAACAAATTCATATTTTTCATGATGTTGATTTTCAAAAATAAAATAATCATCTCAGTAATTCATTAGAAAATGATTTTTTAAAATGCACTTGGACCACTCAAACAATGACTATAATCTTTAATAGGAAACTAGGTCCTTGTTTGAGGGTGAGATAATGCAAATTTCATCTTCTCAAGTCATCAATGTGTTTAAATGGAAAAAGGTTTATAAACAATAACTGGTTTTACAATTAAAAGTGGAAAAAATAAGTTTAGTTTGTTTGTGCCTAAAATAAAAAGTGTTTATGCCTTCAGGGATTAAATAGCAAAAAAATATCGTATCTAGCCTATTTATGTTATAAACTATAGGGACTTAATGTTGCGCCCTAGATTAGTGAATCTAGCTATGCTTTAAGATTATCTTTATAGAGGAAAATAGAGAGTAAATGGATCTAAGAGTTCAAGGTGGGCATTGAAATGTCAGAATAAGAAGTGATGACTTTTACATCAAAATCACCCTTTCCCTTCCGTGCGCTCTTTTTCTGTCATTCATTAGTGTAGAAACACACACATACTTCAAATGATTTTTCCTCTTATCATCGCTATACTGTGTAAATTTCTAGCACTCTCTAGACTCGTATCTCAGGGACCTTTTTCAGCTTTAAGGCAAACTACATTTCGTTGTTTCCCCACATCACTAAAAAATTCTTATGTTCAAAAGGAATTAGGCATAACTCAGTTATTTTCTTATCGAATTCCCTGAAATAGTGTTTTTTAGCGTTGGTAATTAAAATTTGTCACAAAACTCAAAAATTGATTGAGGGGTTTTGATGTTTAGGGGATATAGATTACTCGTCTATAGCAGAATTTCATGGTCGAATGTTCAAATGTATTTTGAATTATTCTTTAGTACAAATATTTAGGTTTCTGGGAAATACTTGTTATGTGTTGGGTATATTTTAGTTTGTGTTAATATCCTTTCTTGAATTCTTATCAATGAGAAATTCTAACTCTTGTATGCATATTTTTGTGATTTTGACTCGAACAAGTATGAACACACTCGTTCTTGCCTCTAAATGAAAATTTTGTGGTTGATTCTTGTTATAATTGCTAGGATAAGCTCATATATACATTGTCAAAGTGTTTGTATAGTATAAATGTCATAATCATAGGTGTTGCAAAATCAAAATTTTTAGACGGCGTTTTATATGCATTTAAAAAAATAGACGACGATTTATACCTAGGTTAGATGGCGATTTATACATTCCTCTAGACGGCGATTTATACATCCCTCTAGAAGGCGTTTTATACATCCCCATAGATGGCGATTTATACATCTCTGTGGATGGCGATTTATACATATCACGTGAGACGGCGATTTATACATATCACATTAGACGGTGATTTATACATATCCCTATAGACGGTGATTTATACCTACAGCTATTGACGGCGATTTATACCAAGTTTAGGACGACGATTTATACTCTAGTCAAGGCGGCGATTTATACATGTGGTATAAAATTGTTTGCTTTCCTAAATTAATTTGTTAACTCATTTTAGGTTAAAATCTTTCTTATGTCATATAAAAGTTGCCAAATTAACTATGAGGGACCTAAAGTTAGGTTGTAGACCTTAAGTTGACCTTCTGGTTTGTGGCCTGCTATTGAATGCCTGATAATGTGTGGCTAAGTCTGCCAGACTAATGTCTATAAATTTCTTTGCATATGAACTGTATTTGAATCTTCTTAGCAGAAACATGAATCCTATTGCATCTCAACAAACTACTCTTGACAATTCTTTGGTCGCTCCCGAGAAGAGCCTAAAGATTAAAAGATGCAATGCTAGAATTGCTTTCACCAAGCTACGGAAAGAAGAAACATATCAAGTTACATTGGAAGCTCTCAAGCTATCTCCTTGTTATCCCGCTTTCCAGATCTCTGCTGAAGTCCCTAAAATATACATGCATCAGTTCTGGAACACCATCAATAAGATTGGAAATACAGATGCTTACAACTTCAAGCTGGATAAGAAAAAGTGTTGAGTTGACACTGAAGTATTTTATGAGATCCTTCAGATCTGTCCCAGACTACCTAATCAAGAGTTTGATGATCTACCATCTGAAGATGATCTAGTCTCATTTATTAAAGAGCTCGGCTACTCTGGCGACTGTGAAATGCTATCTGCAATACGTACTGATCAAATGCACCAGCCTTGGAGGACATTTGATGCTGTCATTAATAGGTGTATCTCTGGGAAATCAACAGGACTTGATAGGCTTAGGGAATTACGAGCTCAAATCTTGCGGGCCATGTACAATCTGAAGAATGTTGATTATGTTGCTCTCCTCTGGGAAGACTTTATGTATCAAGCTGACAACAGAAAAACTAGTTCAGCAAGAAAAGAGCACATGCCCTACCCAAGATTCACCAAAGTCATCATTGATCATTTCATCTCCAAAGACAATACCATCTCTATGAGGAACAGAATAAATCTTCACACTGCTCGTGATGATAGACTGCTAGGTGCCCTAAAGTTTGTTTCCAAAATAGAAGATTGTCAGAAGTATGGAGCACTGATTCCTGATGGAATGATAAATAACGACATCAAGCTATCTACAGCTTACAAGACATATCTTGACTATGCTACTAGGAAAGTTCCTCCTAAAAAGGCAAGGAAGTTCAAGAAGCATGCTTCTCCCAAACTTAAGACTGTCCTAGCTTCTCCCAAAGAACCTACTCAGAAGGGTAAGCGAGTTAAGAGACCTGCCAAATAGGCTACTACTGCCCCAACAACTGGTGTTGTCATCAAAGATACTCCTGGTAAGTTGGTATCGAAGAAGAAAACACCAGGTAAGACTGATAGAGGCAAGGGAATTGAGTTACTTTCTAATGTTGCACTACTTGAAGATGCTCAGTTGAAGAAAACTCTGAGGAAAAGCAAGCGAGAAACTCACAAGCTGTTGACCCCAATAGAATGGATCTTGAATTCCTTAGCTAATGTAAGGTCTAGTTATGCAAGATAAATCCAACAAAACTATAGTAGAAACTTTGATTATGAATATCAAAGACTATGTGGAATCTAGTCAATGATACTAAGAAGAACTTCAATGAAACAGTAATGAACAAGATCAATAAAAAAATAGTTTATCAAACTTTCAGCCTCAATATAATACGAACACTCTTAATAGTGTTAGGGTTACAAAACCTTGAAGCTAAACGATATCAAAACAAAACGATTTCTAGATATCAAACTCTATACCCTAGGACATCTTTTTATACACCAAGGAGTCCTAATGGGATTACAATATTTTCCTAAGTTATCATGATCTTCTAAACAAATAACTTATATGTATCTTTTACAAAAATATCTCATACATATCACAAAAGCAATCTTTATCTTTTCTCTAAGTAATCTTTATCCATTAGCAGTTGTAATCCTTTAGCAGTTGTAACTCTGTCAGCGGTTGTAACTTTGTACCGGCAGCATTAACTCTGAACTAGCAGCAGTAACTTATACACCAGCAGCATTAACTGTGTACAAGTAGTAGTAACTACTTAGAATATTTTTCTTCATTCTTCACTAGCAGTACTAACTTTACTCTATCAGTACTAACTTTACTCTAGTAGTACTAACTTATACTGGCAGTACTAAGTTATAGTAGCAGTAGTAACTAACAGTCATAAGTTACACTAGCTGTAGTAATATACTCTAGCAGTAGTAACTAACAGTACTAACTACTTAGCATATTTTTCACTAAGATTACTAACAGCACTAATTTATGCTTAACGGCAATAACTCTAACCTTAGCAGTATTAACTTCCAAACAGCATCAAGAGGCTTTTAATCCCAACAATCCTCCCCTAAACTTGATATTTACCTTCAAAATCTCAAGTTTCTTTAAAAGCTTCACCAATCACAAGGAGGATGCTTCTAAATACTTCATTCTTTCTTGAGGTGCTTTGTCATAAGCTTAAGAAGTTGATAACACATTTCATTCCAATGATCAGCTTGAAGCTTCATGTTTAACATGATGGTGATTGTAGCAGGTGTAAGGGGATACTTTTTCTCTACCAGCATAAAGATATGCATATTTTGAAACCTCACAAAATGTACTCTACATGAATCAAATAGCTTCTAAACTATTACTTTGTGTCCTTGTAGATTCCTCCACACTTTACTTTCTACACCATGTTCAAACATCACTTTCAGATCACCCCATAACACTCTTTCACATGCCTCCTCTGGCCTTGTTAACCCATGCTTAGCTTTAACTAACTTCTAGAGAGTTTCCAAGTCTTCTCTGTTAATACTCTAAACCATCTGAATCATTGATGAGTACCTCTTTGAACTTCCATTAGCTCTTATGATTTGAAAGTATCCAATCTTTCCTTCTTTGAACTTTCATTAATGGTATAACATCAACTGCTATTTCCTCTTCAACAGGAACAATTTCCATAAGCTTTTTCATCTCAGCCTCTTCCTGATCATCGTCTATCTTTTGCTTCTTTTCCTTCTCTTATTCAAGATCATCGCCTGCTCTCTTTGAGCTGCTTTCTTCTGCTCTTGTCTCACTACCTTCAGCTCTACCTTCACTACCTCCTACCAATTCTATATCCATGTCTACAAAAGTGTTTACTGTTTTCATAGCTTTATCAAATAACTTATGAACTTCAGCAAAGCTTTTGTTCTTTAAGTCTTTGGGCCTCCATCTTGCCATGTTCTTCAGATAGGTAGTCATGATACTTCTTTGTTGTGCTTTGGTAGGTGGTTTGTTCCTCTTTTCCTATGCTCTTTTTGCTGTAAAGAATTTTCTCCTTTTCTCTAAGAGTTGTTGAAACAATTTATACTTTTCTTCTATTGTCAACTCTTCTTGTTCCTCTGTTTGTAGCCTTTGAGCCATTTCATAATCAGACTCAACCTTATATTGAATGTCATTCTATTGTGCAATTAAGGCAACATTGACTTTTTCCTTTTCTCTTGCAATCCTGTCTTCCTCATCAAATTGAGTTCTTGTTTATCAAAGAGGACTTGATCTTTCATCTGCATCTTTTTAGGTTTTTCAACCATGATTCCTTTACCCTTGTATTTTATCTGTGATGATTATGAAGAAGAAACTATTGGTGTAGATGCAGGTGCTTGCTCCTCCTGATCATGAAAGACAATTCCTTTAGCCCTTGGTCTTGTGCTGACAGGTGTAATTATTGTAGCAGCAGACTAGCAGTTGTAACGAGACAGTTGTAACAGCCTTGGGTTTTACACTTTCGATCTCTATCAATGTCTGAGCAAGAGCCAATTTATCTGGAATTTCAACACTGGCAGTAGTAACTACATCACCAGCAATAGTAACTGGGATCTGCCAGAGTTAAAACATCCTTTTTAGCCATATCAACCTCTTTCTTTGCCATATCTTGTCCTATAAACACTTCTTCATTATCAGTAGTAACTGACACGTCAGCAGTACTAACATCTTTTCAGGCATATCAACCTCTTTCTCTACCATATCCTGTCCTACAAACACTTCTTCATTATCAAGAACACCGGTATCAAACATCAAATTATCACTATACCTCCCTTGAGTCTCATCAAATAATGTAACCTTGTTATACTTGGGTCTATTTCATCAATCTTCCTCAACTGTTTTGGATTGCATCCTCCTGATCACCTACAAACCTTCATCTTTAGAGGAAATATTCTTGACTCAGACCAAATTGTTACAGTCTTTTTAGCCCATAAGTCTTGAATTTTTCCTCCTCTCTAGTTATTGGACTCTCTTTTTCCAGGCTTGTAATCTTGTGCTTGAGTAGCTCTTTGTATTGTTCCTTCTAGGTCAAGTAATTTATTTGTATTGGGTACAAGTTTCCATTTTTTTTTCAATTCATTAAGTTTTCAGTCTATCCTTACCACTGCAGTGGATTCATTGGAACTGTTCAGTACATTGTTCCTTTATTAGCGAGCCTCATCTAGCAATAGGCTCACCACTGATTGAAGGTTTCTTAGTGTCCTTTCTTGTTTCCTCTTTGGATTTTTGTTTCTTTGCGGTTAAGATGTTGATGGTTGAGTTGTAGTAGGTGTGTGTTGGGATTCAGTTGGTATTCTGAACCTTCTCCCATTTCTTTTGGAGCTCGAATTGTATACCCCGCCTCGGCGAGGAAAACACGAGGGTAACTTCATGGATATCCATCCCAAACAACAATGGTGTCAACAATAGAGAATCACTCATGCATAAACTAATATAAAAGACACGATGTTGTCATGACAATACCGAAAACAAAGGAACGACATCTTGTATTATGAAAAGGGGTCTCATCAATACAAAGACAGTGTCTTGCAAACCTATTAAAAACCAATAACATTCAAGAATTCATGAAAACAATTATGAAACGAAATCAAATGAGAACTTCCAATGCCAGCCTAATGGTCTCTCTAGCCACTTTTATTAACTTCAACACCTTCATAACGCTCACCTGAAAATGATGCTTAAATACGCTTCAACACACATGGTTGGTGAGAGTCATAGGTTTACGCACCAATTCAAAGATTTAAATCAATTACTATGATTAATAAAAAAACATGGCAGGACAATTAAGCTGGCTATTATACATGCTAACATGCATTCGTCTAAATAAATCCACCATTAGGATGGGACCGTGTCCCCGATCCAAAACACAAAGGTTCAAAGTTTGTCTTACAGTCGATGGAGGAGAATGTTATCCCAGACTTTGACTTACCGTATCATACTCAATTAACATACCCACACAAAGTAGCGAAACCTCATACCCCAAAGTTAGTCAAAAAATCCACAATCCAACTGGCATACCCATAAATGGACGAAGAAAAACAATACAACATCATACGACATGGAGAATAAATTTTATAGCTACATAAAAGTCCATGGGTCAATTAAAACCACATAAACCACAGTCAATTAAAAATTTCAAACATATTTTGCATCATTTCCATCCCAAGAAAACATAGTAAAATGTGACTATGAAACTCAGATATAATAGGCCGAACTCGAGTTCTTCAAACTTAATCAACACAGATCAGTTAAATTGGGGCACAGTGACTCCACAACAGGTGATAACAGGCAGAACCGGGGAACTTGTAGCATTTCAGTACTTTGCAGAAATATATGGTGTTAAATCTGTGAAATGGGTGAATGAGGTTAAAGAGTCGGGATTACCATTTGATATTATTATCGAAGGTGAGAATAATAGCAAAGAGTACATAGAAGTTAAATCAACTTCACATGCAAATAAAGACTGGTTTGTTATTAGCGTAAAAGAGTGGCAATTTGCCGTTGAACAAGGCGGATCTTTCACTATTGCACGTGTTCTCGTGTCACATGGGAATTTGGTTCGGATCACGACTTATAGAAATCCAGTTAAATTATGCAAGTCACGGCATCTTCAGCTGGCTATTCTTTCATCACAGTAATAAAAACTGCACAATTACTCTTACTGTGCTTTTGATGAAGATGAAGGTGTCATTGCCAACATTTGCATTCATGAAATTTTAACCTCATGATGCTGCAAACACTTCGGCTGTTGTATATGTAGCGATATATGTTACAACCTATTGTTTAGGCATACAAACTGTACCAATAGGAGATGCATTTTTGACGATATATGTAGTGGTCACATATATTGTATTGACATATACATGTCTAATAGGGTTTGTGCTCCATTTATTTTTGTCTAATTTGTGCGGAAGCAACTTTTAGTTCTAATCTCATCGACTCGTTTGTTAAAAGCAGAACTTTCTTTTGCACTGTCTTTTACTTGATCTTGCTGTACGTTTTTTTGCATATTGTACATTATGTTTTTTTAAATATGTATATAGTTTTTATTTTTTTTCTGTTTTATAAGTTATGAAAGTCTAAAGGGTTATTTGTTTTTTTTTTTAAATTATAATAAAATTTGTAAATTTACACTTAACAATATATATATATAATTTATTTAAAATTATACCACTAAAATTTTATTATATTACCCCCTTTTTTTTCAAATTTTTGTTTTTATAAATTTAACACATATATTTTTATGTGTGTTTTTCTCCATCAAATTTCTCTATCACAATAATGCCAATTTTGAAAGTATTTAAGCTTTTTAATTAAACATATATTCAAAAAAAAAATAAAAAAAATTAGAAGCATCATGCCTAATTAGGAAAGATTTTTTTTTAAATGCAAAAGTTCTCACTTTTCGTTTTCCTTTACTATATATATATATATAATATATATATATATATATATATATATATATATATATATATATATATATATATATAGTTATGATCAAATAAGAAGTTTTCTTAAAATAAAAAATGATAAGAAGTAACTATAACCGCATATCCGAGATGCACCGACTTAAATTAGATGCATCTCTATAATCTTAGATGCATTATAACGCATCATAATGCGTTTTCTAGCTTTTAATTAGATGCATATACGTATACGTATATTAGGCGCATTTCATTTTTTCTCTTGTTTTTTGTTTCTTTGCATGTGCCAAAATCATGAAAATTAATTTGCACAATCTACGCATCAAATTAACGTTCGAAACTCAAAATGGTGCATCTAAATGAATAAAAATGCATCTAATGCAAGTCATTGCATCTCAAAATCTCAAATGTGTGTTTTTAGTCACTTCTCACCACTTCTTATTTTAATTTACTTTTCACTAGGACGGAGCTTGAACTATATTTTTAGGGGGGCTGAAGTGTCAATGATTAATTTTAAGGGGGCCAAATAGTAAAATATTTATTTTTTTCACTAAAACAAAGAACAAAATACACTAAATAATTTTTTTTTAAAGGGCCAAGGCCCACCCTTGCCCTAAGGATCCTATATATATATAATAAAAAAAGCTGAATAGCAAAGATCGAAATCGGAAGCATAGCTTGGTTATATAAGCAAATTTTAGCATCAAAAACTCGAAGCATTTATTATTTGTTGGCACGTTGGAATATGAAAACTGTCGTTTACTTATACAAAATGTAATATTGTTTGTCATGTAGAATATTTGTCATATGGGTTTTTCTAACATGTGCCCCAGGGGCACATGATAAGGTGAGGACATAGGTTGCGTGTCACAGTCTCATGGGCCAGCAATCATTATTATTAATTATTATCAGGCCCCACAATCACATGCTAGCCAATCAAACTATGACACACAGCCTTGTGTCCCTACCTTATCATGTGCCCCAGGGGCACATGTTAGAAAACCCCATTACATAACTATAGACGTATGATCAAATGAGAAGAAATCTAAGCAACAAAAACCCAGTTGAATTATAGACAGTTGAATGCGTAACAAGAGACCTTTACCCAAAAAAAAAATGCGTAACAAGAGACAGTCGAATAATAGACCAGTCTGCAATGACTCCTGAACTTGGTTTCAAGGAGTATGTCTTTAGCAATGATGCAGTTTTACTACTTCAACACATGAATAGCCAACTGAAGCTGCTTTGACTTGCAACATTTTTCCAGATTTCTATAAGTGGTAATCTTAGGCGGTTTCCCATCTGATAAGACAACACGTGCAACGCTAAAAGCTTCGCCTTTACCCCTGAAGTTGATTTAACTTCTATATATTCCTTGCTATTATTCTTACCTTCAACAAGAATATCATACGGTAGTTTGGACTCTTTATCCTTATTGACCCATGTCACTTTTTTGTCGCCAAGTTCCGCAGAAAAGTATTTGAAAGCCTCATGTTCTCCTTCCCTCCCAGTGTCTTTTCTTTTGGGTAAAAGGGACGATAGTCCGGCAAATAAATTATTTCCTTTATCAATTGTGGACAAAGTTACATATGTATATGAAAATGTGTCATTCCGATTATGGTCAATTAATGAGTAAAGTCGCCATTTTTAGCAAAAACGGAAAGTGGAAAGAAGTTGGATGACTTAAAAGTTTCCTGATGTCAAAGAGACTACAATTACAACTATGAACTATTAAAGAGTACTCACTGTTTTAGCTGCCCGGCGATGTCAAATTCTCAGTGGATAACTGAAGCAAAGACCAAAGGTAGCTAAGAAGAGGAGGTTCCTCTCAGCTACTCCACACTCATTTACAATGAAATGACAGAGCCCGGGATAAACACTGGACAACATCTTGCTGAAAACATGATGAGTATTGTATTCATACAACTGAGCCTGGCTTAACGTTTTTTGTTTCATTGAGCCGGTAGAATCATGCCAATATACTTCACTGGGAGTTAATAATAATCCAGATACCACTTCATCTGTTGAATCAAACGAGTGTGGAACAAAATGCAAAGTCTCCACTATCTTATGCTTTGAAACGTCCATCTCACTCCATAAGTATGTGTAGAACTTGTACATATTTGAGATATCCTATAAATGTATAAATTTAAAGAGAGTTCACGAATCAAAACAAACAATAGTATTGAACAAAATAACACGAACATAGTAAGTATTGTACTGAAGTTTTTAACTAGTTTATAACCCGGGCCGCTAAAAGGTTCCTTAGAACCTCCCCCCCCTTTTTCCCCCCCCCCAAACCATCGAGAATTGATAAAGCAGACATCAAGAGAGAGTGTTTTTTCTTCAACAACTAACATTTAAAAACTTACGTTTTTGAGCTATTTAACACCAAAAGAATTGGGGTTTTGAGTTTCATAGAATTATACTTGATCATACAAAAAATTCAAATATTACTAACCTTTGGAATGGTGTATGGTGCCCTGTGACCAAGAATATCACGCAACGTTTCACAGTTATGGAACAAATCTTTAGGAAAGTGAAGTTGATCATCCATACTAGAAGCCAACCATCAAAAACTATGAGGATCTAAAACATAAGATTTATAAGGCTTATTTGACTAAATAATCGTCCCATAGTGTATCAAGTACCTTTAAAAGGTGCACACCTTTTTCCTTATCACCGTTCGCGGAAACAAGTGACAACAAATGCATTAACTATTTGCACAAAATCGGTGACTCCTAATTCCTGAAAGAATTTTCTCCATTTCAACGTTCCTCTAGGTGAAGCATTGTAAACTGGCTGTTTCAGATAGCTGATATCGATCTCGTGTGGATTCAGCCCCCCTTTAACCCGAAAACACAACTCCGCGACACGCCAATCAAAACATCAATATGGGTTTTCAATGCTTTGTGTAATATTAAAAGGAAAACTGAATACATTAATTACAACATGCTAGGCTGCTTTTTATTGCACCTTCAGTAATTGATGCATAGTGACCATTTAAAAGTGGTATAATTGGTAGCTGACTCAAGGAACTAATGAAATCAGACTCGATTGCGTTAACCAACATCAAAAACAAAACATTTAGCCAAGAGGATAGCCAACCAAGGCCCATTGATTTAAGAGAATCAGCCCGACATAAAGATGCAATAACTTGAATAAGAACTTTAGGTCCACATTCTTCAATGCCTAAAGCCTGTGCCAAGGAATTCGTCAGGAGCGTATCTTCATTCAAGTATCCACATCAAGATGTTTCCTTATCAAACTATCAGGCAACAAAGAATGAGTTTGTTCATTCCAGTTACACAGTACTTTACATGGTGGGACCCACTCGTTATCTTCCCCTTGTAGAAGCAAACAGCTAGAACTACGCAGCTTAGAAATAATTATATGTGGAAGCCGTTAAAAAAAACCATGCACTTCCCCTTCAAGAGGAACAAATCTCATAAAGACTGAAACGCCCTTCCCCGGGTTCTTTTTAAAACAAGGAAGACTACAGAATGACAGCTCAGCATTAACGAACAAATTTGAAAACTCCAATAACAACCATTGGTTCCATGGGCTGTGTTCATTAACTTCTTCTCTTGACGAGGAAGCAACAAAATCTGCTCGGATGATAAATTTTAAACCGTAACTTCTAAAAGGAAATAAAGCAAAATCAGGCTGTCGTTTGAGCTTCGGGATGTCGTTTCCATTACCTAAATTCTCCAACATAAGTGCCACCGATATTTCAGTTGTTTGGACATCATGGCGGATATGACACGCTTGTAGTGTACCGGATTTGACAAACCAAGTGAAATTTTCTTTTCCAAGAAAAATATGTACAATACCGTCTTTAACAACTTGCTTCCTCATGACGATGAGTGAATCATTTAGTGTATTTCTGAACTTGATACATTTGAGACGGTGAAGGAATAACAACAGGGATGGATGAAAGCTAGAAAACATGGAATTAAGGTCGTCCTCCACTGGAAAACCTTCACCTTCCTTTGATCTAAAGGGAAGCATAATGCACGTTTTCCAACATATCTCATCCGTTGGATCGTTATCTCGAGAAACCAACTTACAAAACAAATCAACGTCAAAAAGCGGAACAATTTTTGGCAAAACAAAATCAATTGGACCGTCAATAATGTCAAACTTGACATGGAAGCCATTAGAATGGATTTCCGGAGCATCAGTCACCTGGAAGTATATCAAGATCAGAAGCTAAAATAAACAATGAAACCTATACTTGGAGATATGAAAGAGTCTACTATACCTGGAATACCGATTTGAAGCCAATGCCCTTTTTGCCAATATATCCAGCACTAGATTCTTTTTTTGATAAACTGCTATCCTTACAAAGTGCTTTAATGGCTTCAACAGAAAATCCTTGATCATTGGTCAAGACTATAACTGCTGTTCTTGGTAGAACGAAGGTCAGAGTTGGCTCAACGTCACATGGGTACGCATTATCATCAGCATTCTGAACCTATATATGAGCAAAACACAGTGTATGATAAGCAAGTTATATAGTAGGAGGCCATAGGTCACACATAAGCATATATGAAAAGAAAGCAACGTCACAACAGTGAAGCACATGCGATAGATGAACTCACGAGTTCAAGTAGAAAATTTGAGTCCTGAGAATATAAGTCTTGAGAAAGACGATGTAGTCCGCTGCCTAAACGAGTATTTAGCTTCTTCAGAATGCCATCTTCCTCAATAGCCGAGATATTTGGATCCAACCCAAATTCTTCTCGCCTAATACACTCAATAATCTTTTTTGCTGATTCCTCTCCGTTACCATTGCCCTCATCTTCAGCAACAAAATCTGATGCTAATCCGATTTCTTTAACCTTTATCACCCATCTCTTACCAGAATTGACTATATCCCTATAAATTCTGGAACCTGATTGGTTTTTCAAAGCTTCATGTCTCGTTCGATCACTATTAACTTCATTTGTCTTTGATGCATCTTCTAAACATGGTGCAGTTTTCCTTCTTGATCTTCTTCGGAATTTCTTAGAAGTAGAATCTGGAGAACTTATAACATTTATTGCATAACAAAAATGTCTGGTTGGTGTAGGTTTACCTTCTTCCAACGATGACATTGAGAACATAGACCGCTTGGATTCTTCACTTGGGAGCTTCAATAGTTTTTGCTTATTTGTTAAAAACAGCTGCATTTCCTCCTCTATGGAATGAATTGGCACATCAACAAGTCGTTTGTACCCATGGTTACTTAAGTGTGAGAGTGAGAGTATGTGTTCCATTTCTACAAGACAATCAGCGCAAGATGATTTTAAGTGAAACATTATAAAAGAAAGGCACTCAATCATTACCTCAGTATGTTCCGCCCTAACCTTTTCATCACATATTGCAGGTAAGATGTGAACTTTTATAACTTCGTGAGCAGATAACCGCTGGACTCCAACTTTGTAAAGCATTTGGGTTATGTTCTCAACATGATCACTAAAAAGGTCCGGATGAACTATTCTGAGTTTCAGACTCATATACAACTTCCCAGACATTTCAAAATCATCCTCACCCGTAAGCAACCAGATTGCACCTTCACTGATTAATGCATAATTACCGTCTAAAAGAGGAATAAACAGTAAATGGCTAAGGGAATTTATGACATCATACTCGGTTTCATTAACCAACATCAGAAACAAAATATTTAGCCAAGAGGATAGCCAACTGAGGCCCATTGATTTAAGAGAACCAGCCCGGCATAAAGATGAAATAGCTTGAACAAGAAATTTGGGTCCACATTCTTCAATGCCTAAGGCCTGTGCCAATGAATCATTTATAACCGTATATTTACTCAAGTACCCAACATCAAGATGCTCCCCTATCAGACTATCAGGCAACAACGAACGAATTTGTTCTGTCCAATTTCTCACTACTTTATATGGGCAGACCCACTCATTGTCGTCCCCTTGTAGAAGTAGACAGTTAGACACACGTAACTTAGAGATAATCATAAGAAAGAGCCCCGTGAACTTCCCCTCCAAGGGGAACAAAACTCATAAAGTTGGAAACACCCTTGGCTTGATTTTCCTTAAAACAAGGAAGGCTACAGAATGACCGCTCAGCACTAACGAATAGATTTGGAAACTCAGATAGCAACCACTGGTTCCATGGACTATCAGCATCAATTTCTTCCCCTATTGAGGAAACAATAAAATCAGCTTGGATGATGAAATTTAAACCATACATACTTAAAGGACGAATATAAGCAAAAGCTTGTTGCCCGTATAGCTTTGCCATGTAGTTTCCATTGTCTAAATCATCTAAGAGAAGTGCCATTGATATTTCGGTTGTTTGAACATCATGACGGATATGATCAGCTGGTAGTTTACTAGATTTGACAAACCATGTCATTTTTCCATAATCGTGAAAATTATTAACAATACCGTCTCCAACGACTTCTTTCCTCATGACTAGATTTACACCTCTAACAAGATTAATGTACTTGATACGTTCAAGGCGGTGGAGAAATAGCAACGCTTGCGGATAGAGTCTAGAAAATATCCACATTAGAAACGTGTGGGTAGATTTTTCATTTTTCGTTGGAAGCAGGATGCATGTATTCCAACGTTCTTCATCCATTGGATCAGTATCAGCATCAACCAACTTCCTAAACATATTAACATCACAAGGTGGAACAGCTGTTGGCAAACCGTCACTTTTGTTAAACTTGATATTGAACTCATTAGAATGTATTTCCGGAGCATCACTAACACGAAATACAGATTTGAAACCAATGCCTTTGTTATCAATATACGTATCACCACTAGGTTCCTTCTTTTTGATATTGCAAACATCATCACAAAGTTCTTTAATGCTTTCAGCAGAAAATCCTTCATCATTATTCAAGAGCGTACGTTTAACACCTGTTTCTTGAAGAATGAAGGTCAGAGTTGGCTCCACATCACATGGGAATGCATTTTCATCCGCATTCCGAACCTAAGCATTCAATAACACACAAGCTGTCAGCTATATAGCTAAGTTGTAACATTTTGTTAAATAAAAGCGTTTGGTAACGAGAGTTGTAGATGTAAGTATGTAACTATAAAGTCTAAAACAAGTTCCATTAGCATTAAATCACCAGCCATTCAAAAGCAAAAAACTTGTTGTCAAACAAACATATGATACTAAAAGCTAAAACTTAAAAGCTCCAAAACACTCGTTGCCAAACATAACCACAATCTCAAAAATATTTTATTTCGCCATGCATGTAAAGATACACAATTACTACTGACCGATCTGCACCCTTATCGATTCCTACTGAGCACGTTAGTGTTAACTAGACGTTTGCAATATACTGTTATTGTCACTAAAGAAAAGTACGTACTAATCAACAAAAAAATAGGTTTGATGAACAGAATTCTCAAAAGTTGTACATGCACTACATTCATATATTCACTAATAAGCATGTAGATAAAATTATATAAATAAACAAATAATAAAAGGGACATGTATACTCACAAGTTCGAGTACAAAATTTGATCTCTGAATTATAGGATCATATTTATTGCTGAGTTTTAGAACCATTGTATAAAAATGGTCAACGTTAGTCGACACTGTAAGTCAACTACCGAGACATAAAAAATGTCGTCGGAAGAGTGCGGTGTCGTGGACTTTGAAGATGATCAGTTGTGTTTTTTTGATGAAGAAGAGGAAGAGACATAAAAGTGTTTCACTTTCATTTATAGGTTTGGTTCCAAAGAAAAAGTGGGCCTATTTTTGGGTTACAAGGACATGTTTGTTTGGATTCTGTATTAATTAATGTTTAAATAAGAAACATAGACATGTCAGTTTTTTATATTTTATGTCATTTTTCCTTTAGGAAATTTTTATAAATAGTTCAGTGGTAAAAAATGTGTACCTTTTAAAAAAAAACATAACTTTCCAAAATAGAGCAAGCCACTAGTCGCCTAACTTTTGTAGGGACTACTTGATTATAAAAGTATTTTTTTACTATTTTTTAGTAAAAAACAAAATAAAGTCGTTTAAAAGTATATGTTCATAGGTCGTCTAAAAAAAATACTTACACAAAAAGTATAAGGACATGTGTCAAGATTTTAATTTAGGCGACTTGGGCGACTAGTCGTCTGGTCTATTTTGGAAAGTCATGTTTTTTTGTCTAGAGAAGGTACACACTTTGGGCGAATGTGTTATTTATATAATTTTCCCTTTTCTTTATTAAGTTACAAACAAACATTTTTTATATAAGTTTATGAACTCAGATTTTTTATATTTAATCAGCTACCCGCGGACAAGTGTTTGACTCGCGTCAAAAACTAAATTTTTGTGTAATTTGACTCATGACGCTAATGAGACTAAATTTAAGCTTTCAACTCTAAAAACAAAGTTTTATAACTCTTTCTCCCGGTGGCCTCTTTAATCATTATAAGAGCATCCACTATAAGAGGTTAATGAATAGTTTTAAAAAACTTGAAGAGATTTATGTTTTATATTAGCCATAGTGGAGTTTCATTTTATACCTATGTGACATGAAAAAGTCTTAAATATTAGACCTCTTCATAATCTCAAGATATTTAATACATGAGGCATGCAGACCCGTGCGATGCACACGGGTTGTATCTAATTGTTGATTGCCTACGATTTCCGTGAGTTGGGCAGGTATAAGTATGTTAGTGCCCATTACTCCCTACCATCAAATGGGTCATACTCGTCTCTAACGGAGTAACACATGTTCGTGAAACCGCCCCTGCAAGACCATCACTTATTAACCTTCTTAAAGAAGCGTTCCCAATCCCATTTGGTCTATACAACCCATTATATATTTTGGACGTATACTTATGTGTTAAACCCGTTTGACCTGTCCCTTTATTACCTAAATCATGTTTGACCCATTAAAGAGCTTAAAAGATTTTTGAATCCACAATAGGCTACTAATCCCCTCAACAAAGCTTGGCCAAACACCCCTTAAAAGTTGTTAAAACCCAATTGAATCAAGGACCACCGTTTAAGGTTTGAAACCTTTTCAAATAAATGGATATTCAAAGCCACCCAACTAAACATATTCATTTTCACTCTAATATCATATACAGCTCGAAGATTTTTGTAAATGTCACTGTATGTGTTGTGTACTTGTGTTGGTGCACCCGATGTGAGTAAGAACCTGATGTAATAACTTGATACTCTTAAATGAGATTTTTGGGATATAATATAGAGTCGACAAAGAAGTGCACATGACTAAATAAGAATTGCAACCTTACAATGTGAATATATAGATAATTTTATTAGTGTTATGGCATTCCTACAAATTATATTTTGATGCAACTGTTCTGTGAAGATTGTGAAAATGAATTGGTTGTTTACTACTGTTATTTTTTTGGTAAGTCAGGTCGCCGCGTCATGCGTTACTGTTGTTGTTCTGAATGCCAATCTTTTAAGCGACTCCGATGGGGTTGCTGATATCGTGTTCAACCAGAGTTCATGTTTTGACTCGCTACAAAACCCGCTCCATCTGCCCATAAAGTAGTACCAAACCTCACAAAAGTAAACAAAAGGGGACACCATTGGCACATGGATTATGAGTTAACAGTAAAGGAAATTATTATCAAGTGAACACAGAAATAGCCATAGTAAGTCCTTGTATGGGAACGACATCACCAAACATCCTGATGACGACTCCGCCTATGTTTCTTTTTTTGTCGAAGAAAGAGACATCATGTCTTATTATGGTCTTTAGATACAGGTTTTTTAGTTTTGCAGGTTGTCGTTCTCCTGTTACCATCCACAGTGGCACATTGTAAAAAACAAAAACGAAGTTTTAGAACAATCAATGCTATACCAGACTATAGAACATGAAAGAACACGAAATAATAAATTATTAGCGCAACAACATTAGTACTTACGAAGAAAATGGGTCCATTGCAAAAATACCTTATGTTGTTCACTGAATTTTCCAAGGTTTTATTGTGATCAACTATGATTAGATGGGGGGTGCTAAGGCGTGGCTGGGCTTTGGCGTTTGAAACTCCGTGTTAGTTATGTGATACTTTAAGTCACAATACAACTAATGAATCAGCATACATCTACGGAATGATTCTACAGACCTCTAATGCCTTATGGTTTCAAGATATTTTCTTTCAGAGTGCAAAGGTGATCGAATGCCTTAGTGATTGACTTGCCCATGTCAGGATATAAAAGAGGTTGGAGTCACCTGATATTATAGAATGCGCCGGTTAGAATTTCAGTACAACATAAACAAAAAATCTACATACAACATATGTGGGGGAAAACAGCACAAATTCTACCTACGTATAATTAAATGATCAGAAAATGGTACCTATTCATATTATCAAGGAATATAAGTTAATCCTGAGCCACATTTGTGTGAAGTACGTATGTATTAATGTTAGTCCATACATGGGAAAAAATTACAGTGGGACAAAAGATATCTTTTATAATAGTAGAACATATATACTTTGATTAGACCTTGTCATTTCATACCCACGAAAAAATATGTTAGTAAGTTTATAAATTTACCGAGTTTTGAGCCGGTGGCAATATGAAGTAG
Source organism: Tanacetum coccineum (assembly GCA_026074375.1). Lineage (NCBI taxonomy): Eukaryota > Viridiplantae > Streptophyta > Magnoliopsida > Asterales > Asteraceae > Tanacetum > Tanacetum coccineum. The sequence goes on along the minus strand of BQNB010015081.1, from coordinate 20,821 downwards.
AATCATGGTATCTTGATTTTGGACAGTATCATCGAGAGCCCAATGAAGTGCACCTTTGGATTCCATATTCTAATCAACGACCACTATTACTTTGTTCCCGCTCCCATCATCCGCCTCGGTCTCTCCCTTAAACATCTCTCGGCTAATGTCAAAATTCAGTTCTCCGCCACTATTTTCACTCCCTACTAACGGATAATTATCAAGTCAGAAGTTCTATACTTAAAAATAAAGTAACAAATTGCTTAGAGTAGTCTGGAGTCATTAAACCTGATGGGATTATCCTGGCTTGGTACATCGCCTTCTAAGGCTCGAATGACTTGGCTCATCTTGGGCCTGCAGCGAACCGAGTGTCAGACACATACTACTGCACATGATACCATACTGGCCCTCTCATTGTGGTTGTAGTCTCGTGGTAAATGTCAGTCGACAATTTGGTCAAACTTTCCATCTTCCATAGCTCGAGTTAGTAATGACCTAGATTGCAATTTCATTTAAGCAATACAAATAAGCTTTTGGGGAACATATGTGCAGAAGGGGATCATCACCGGACAATTGTAAACCTTTGCGTAGTTTCTATTTGCATTCTTCCACTCCTGTGCAGTATAAGCAATGTTTAGTATAATTGGAATCATGGATAAGATTCTTTCGGTAGAAATGAAGTAACAGAAAAAATTAATTGGTACACTTACCTCGAAGATCCAATTTGTTCTAATGCATGACACATTACTGATCGCACTATTTAGCACATGACACAAACCACCACATGTCACAATACCACCATTAGCCTAATATGGTGCAAAATAAACGTGAATAACAAATTGTCGGCTTATGTTATCAAAACACATCACAAAAGATAGTGCTTGGATTTACTTATCAACTTATTTTAAAAACTAAGAGGGTGTTTGGTTAGGCTCATATGAAAAGATTATGGCTTTCAGATAAAAACCAATTATAAGCATTTGCAATATACATGTGAATTCCTACCTACCATGGTTCAGTAGAATGTTCACTTATCATACTAAAATCATGCCATTTACTAATAGATGTATCATAAACCAAAATATCTACATCTAAAAATCACCAAATGCAACCACATACAAAGATATCAATCCATTAACTCCATTAATCCTAATATTATGCTCGCAAACCAAGTTTCTTTAAGAAAATGTTGTAACCATTGGCCTAACCTTGTTAATTGTTATGGTGACCATGGGAGCCAACAATAGCCATAGCTTTAACATTGAAAGAGTCAACTCTCTCAGCCATTTTAACTAACCTTCTTCTAACAGATCCATACCCTTCACTCATGTTTTCATCATTATCATCATTAAGCGCCTGCAAGCACTCAACTTTAACAACAATGTACTCAAAAAAATATCATGAGTTTGCAGATGTTCAATCAACAAACAAATTAACGTATTAGGTCTAGAAAACTAAGGGTATGTTTGTGATTGCTTCTCCAAAGCTAGTAACCGAAAAGTGTTTGTATAATCTAGTACAAACATCAAATGAATGATGCTACATAATTTAAAAACTATGTGAATTTCTACTACGCGAGCGAGATCAAATTGGTGAACGCAGAAACTCAAAGTACTATTTAACAGATTCAAATTAGAATCCCAAATATATCAATAGCAAAGATATAATACCCATTCCAATAATCTTGCTACCTATCAACATATGTGAAGAAGTCACCTGAAAAAGAACGAAACTCACTGAGTGACCTGACCCGATTTCACCGAAGCATGTATAATCTAGCTTCTTCTCAGGGGACGAAAATAATCCTCTAACGCTCCGAAGTTTTATAAGCCTGGTATATATGTGTCTTAAGTTTTTTCATCTTCTTGTTTTTATGAACCTCTCGTTTTGTCATCTTCGTGTCTGTAATAGAAATCAGAGAATCAGAAATGCGACTGGTATCGTTTAAGAGTTTATTACAACCCTCAAAATAATAAAAATATCATACTCACCATAGTAACCTACCTTCAATAGGCCGTTTATTTTCCTGATCCTAGTAGAAGATAACCCATGCTCCAGTTTTTCTTTTCATTTATACATTTCATCAAACAGTTAATGTGCATCAAATATTGGTGGTAATCTATAAACTATTGGCCAAACTAACAATAAAAAAGAATCATAACTTGAAACGAAATCCAAATATAACAATGAAACAAATAACAAACTCTATACAAAACTGAAACATAGTTTACATACCTTAGGAATCCAACGTATCAAGTCTACCTGCGGTTAAATTTGCTAACATCAAAATCGTATATCAAAAGACAAAAAATAAAACATGATATTATATGTAAGAAGCTTCCTCAAAAACAAATTGCAAGCTTTCTCAAATAGTCATATCAAAAGAGCTTCTCAAAAGTAGGTAGTAAGCTCATAAGTATATGTCATTTGACTTTACCCAAACATCCAAAGGGGCTTAAGAGCTTTGCCAAGATACAATAGGTAAATAAGCCCCACAAAAAGACTTACCCAAACACCCCTTTAATGAATGGGAACTGGATCTATTAGATAAATTTACAACCACGACTACGATTAGATTCCTAATCATCTCTCAGTTTATCAATTGTAAATAATAACTATAAGATACATTGTGATAAGCACATGTACTCATCAAGAATGAAAACCATAATCTAGTAGTTAAACCAAACGACCAAAGCAACATTAGAAAGTAAAAAGAGCAGATGTGGTTAACCAAAATAGTGCTAATTATAGGACCAAATAATGAAGCAACAATAAAAAGAATAAAAGGTGCAACTAAAGAGCAAAATTGTATACCTACGCATTCAATCACCACTATTTAAAACCCTTCTCCTTTCTATTAAATACACAGATGTTACATGGTGATTGTTTGTATACCTGGGCATTCATCACCACTCTTTAGAACCCTTACCTTCGCATTCAATCTTCAGAACCCTTCCCCTACATTAAAGGTACACAAATACTTCAGAATGGGAGTGCAAGCCTTTAATGGATACAACTTTATTAAATTAAATAATGATTGAAGGTTGATGAGGGATCGTTTGTATTATGTGAGGAATGAAGGAGGTCGATTATGAGTTGAAAACATTTAAAGATACAGCCCTAATAAATTTAGAGGCTCAATATTTTAGTATAATAGATGTGTTGTGTGAAACCATTATAAAGTTTCAAAATTTTATATCATAGTAGAAATAGGTTTATTAACTCAAATGTCTAAAACTTATTGATGTGGCATGAAAAAATTAATTCATAAAGCTTTATAACATTTCACCATAGTGGATGCCCTAAGCGGAGTTTGTATGAAGAAATTATGGCCAAAGCAATGTAACTTTGTCGGCGTATGATGTGTAATCATTAATTCTTCATTTGCTATTCATTTGTTTGTTTCTTCACTTTATTTTTTCTCGATCCATGTTTTATCAACTTTTAGTTACTTAATCATCGTTCCTTAGTCATGTCTCTACATGTAAACTCCGTTAAAGCTATAATCATATTTATGCAACTACCCGCATCACGAGTGTTTCACTTGCGTCAAACTGAATTTTTTGATGACTTGACTTGTGATGGAAATGGGATGAAAATTCACATTTCGACTCGAAAACAAAAGTTCTACATCTCTCTTTCCTGATTTCGCGGCTACTTAAATCATAAAAAACAGAGTTCGTATGAAGGTATTATGACCAAAGAGGTGTAACTATGTACAGTCAATTGCTAGCATAATTTGTGATATATGATTTACTTCAAAAAGAAGCGTGCATGGTTTAAATGTATTCCAACCATACGAATGAATTTAGATCAATCTTGATAGCGTATCAATATTAATGGTCCAATCCCACTAATTACACACTCGAATCAAGCCCCCAATATAAAGGCCCATCAACATTCACCTGATGGTAGTCCACTCACAAACCCATGCCACACTTGGCCTGGTAACTTCTACCCTACGCATGAGTACTCATGTAGGGGACCGCTGTCCCCTAACTGTTACTAATGGTTAAGAATGTACCATCTGACACTTGAGAGTGGGGCGCACAACCAACACCAAATTATACGAGCCAAGGAGAATGCTCACACATGTCCTCCTTGTCTGTTTGCTGGATGATCAACGTGTGGCCTCCCCACAACCATTGATCACTCCTAAAAGGGTTTATCTCTAAACCCTAATGCCTCACTATAAATAGAAGGCATCTACAACTTTCCCAAGTAAGTTCATACACCTGGCACAACCGTTATGTTGGTTGTTATTTCCATAATCAATGGTAACCGGATAACACTTGAAGTCGTGTAATCACTTTTCAAAGGAAACTATTTGACCCTATTGTCTAGGTTACACGAATATCTTTTTTGGGATAAAACCAAGTGTTTGTTCTTGAATTAGGCACAGATCAAGAACCCTTCCGCCTATTAAGTGTTTAGTGTTTTTCTATGTCATTTTTATGCAAATGTTAATCTTTATTTATAAATAAAGATGAAACTCTTAGTTAAAAGAGTTTTAGCTCTTAGTCAAGAGGAGTTATGAGGATTATTCGACCAATTAATCTCATAATCTCCTTCATGAATGCAATAGTGACAAACACATTCCATGACACATGGCAGATGGCAAGAAGGGGTTAATCCAAAGCAACGAGAAGGAAGAGTGCCCATTGATTTGGCAAATCACAAGTGTTGGCTCCCCAATCACCGGTACGAGTAACACCACCTTGTATACTGTCGGTACCTCAACCCTTATCACCGGTGCAAAATTCATCGTCACCACCTTCTTTTGAATCCTAAACACTTGCTGCGACTGTTGCAACTTCAGCTGCAGCTGCTGCAACTTCAGCTGCAACTGCAACAACTTTAGCTACAACCGCCGAGGTAGACTCTTGCGGAGGTATATTCCGTTCTATGTATAAATTTTTCTTTTATCCGTGGTGCTTTCTAATCGTAAGCTAATTGTACGATCCATCTATCAAATTTATGATAAGTTTAGTTTGTTTTGTGCTACACAAAATGTAGATGAACATCCATTCAACAAGGTCTTAGAAGAGGATACTTGAACAAAAGTATTCCTAAAGATGCATGTGGTATTTACGTTGCTTGTTATTGTATACATTTCCACTAAAAGTACACAAGTTTGAATCTTTCTTGTCGTATCTTCTTGAAATGTACCATGGATTATGGTTGCTTATGGTTAAGTTATTGTGTTCATTACAGATGTGTCATGGTCACTCTCACTTGGGTTTTAGTTTCAAGGGTCAATTAACTTTCAAGATTGGCCTTGGCGTATCCTAGAGAAGTAATCGACAAAAGTTCTCTTCATTACTTAATTAGTTTATTACAATACAATTAAATCCATATCTAAAAACCAATGCTTATTTTGTAGATACACAACACCACTCGGTATATATTACGGATACTTGCTCGACTTTCTGGATTTTCAAAGTATGCATTAAAGTGGAAGCCATAGTTTTCGGCCAAGTTATATATGTTCTATGCAGAATATTGTTGTTGTATTAGTTTTAGCATGAATGTGATTTTTTTAATGTCCAGTACAGTATTGGATTTGGAATTTCTAATGTAGCTACACTATCATATTGTAAATAAATCTTGTATTGGTTCTTATATTGCGTGGATAGATGTAAAATAGTAGTTTTAGCCTGTTTTTAGATTTGCATTTGCAGACACTTAGAATTTAATTCAGCAACAACTTTTGTTTCAAATTAGCATCCTCTACCTTTCGTTGGCAAAATTGAATAACGTTGCTAAATTAATCGTGCGTTGCTAAATAGCAGCAGTCAATAACACAATTTACACTATAGTAAATTTACCAACGACATCAATTTTCTTTGCTGATTAGCAACGACTCTAAGAAATTGGCAACGACTTTCCAGTTAGCAACGGGCGATATAGCAACGAAGGGTGTTTGTTGCTAATATGGTTGCTAATGCCATTGGCAATGAAATTAGGCAGTTTAGCAACGATTTTCGAGCGTTGCTATTGGCAGTTTTTCTAGTAGTGTTACCTGAAGATTCACCTATCATCAATTATATACACCAACATAACCATGTAAGATTATAAAACATATAAGTAGATAACACAGACACAAATATTATATATCACAAACGATATAATGTTACGTTTTGTTTCAACAAACGATGGTATTTAAATTTGTACTTCCAATAACAAAAAAAGTTTACAAAAAGATAACTTTTTGTGCTTAATGAATAGTTATGATTTTGCTTTATGATCTTCATTATAATCTTCTTGCTTCATTGTTTGTGCTTAGTAGAGTTTTGATTTTTTTTTGGCATTTTTATTAATGAATCCAACAATATTGGTTGGTAATCGGGTTTGTGCTAGTGACCACCAGTTTGGTGTCTACAAGACCATGGTTAGTGACTGCATAGAACTAACTACAATCCTTACTTCAATGTTGCTCTTTAATGATCACTAATTTGGTCAAAAGAGTAACCGCGGCCACTAATCAATTTAGTGACCGTATAAGCGACAAAATACAATGTCACAAATATAATGACCACTTTTTCGTCATCACTATTTAGTGACCAAATTAATATGTCATCTCTATCACAGCTTGTGACGGATCTATAGTGCCCACGAGTAGCTTAATGACGAAATATCTACTGTTAGTGACGAAACATATCTTGCGACAAAATCCAGTTTTTTTAATTGTAGTGAAGAGATGTAAAAGTAAATGTTAAATATAAAGATAGATTTGGTTTAAGGTATATGCAAACTTATAATGCAAAGAAAATTTAGTTAAGATGTTACTTGGTCATATACTTTATTGGGATAGTTATCTACACGTTTTAAACATACTTATACACAGTCATACAAACTGGTTAGGGTGAAAAACAAAAACAAAACAAAGAGAAAAATAAATAAAGACTTAAAGAGTAAATTGCATAAATCATCCCAAAAGTTTGGCCAAATTGCATGTTTCGTACCAAACATTACGAAAGCGTAAGGATCGTTCTTGTGGGGGAAACCTTTGGTGCAAGTATCGTCCAAGGACACTTGCATCAAAGGTTTCCCCAAAGGTTTCCCCATAAGGACGATGCTTGCACCAAAGGTTTCCCCACATGGACGGTCTATGCACTTTCATAACGTTTAAGACGAATCATGCAATTTGACCAAACTTTAGGGACGATTTATGCAATTTACTCATAAATAAATTAGAGAGTAAAGTACATTTTTGGTCATTGTGGTTTGATGCATTTTTCACTTTTGGTCCAAAATTTAAAAAGTTTTGGTTTTAGTCTAAAAGTTCAGTCCAAACATATTGAAAATTTGGACTAAAAGTGAAATACTCACCAAACCATAAGGACCAAAACAACATGCTTTTTGACTGAAAGTGAAACAAAAGAATTCATTTTAGATTAAAACCAAAACTTTTTAAAATTTTGTACCAAAACTAAAAAAATGAACCAAACCACACGGACCAAAAATATACTTTACTCTAAATTAGGTACATATGAGCAGATAGGCAAATTAAGCAAAAATGGAAGATACAATTTACTGCTTTGTAAAGGGTTTCACGTATCATCCTAAGCAGTGACGGATCCAGGAATCCAAAATAGGGTATGCACGATTTTAAATCGAAATATTTATAAATTCAGATTTCGTTTCGAGTCGGGGTTTTTTGTTGCGCGATTGTGTTGTTTTTCGGGTCCGAGTTATTAAAGTTAATTTGCTTTGTCAAATTTGGGTAACTCAAGACGTCATTAGTTAGTTGGATTTAAGTACTCGTAATTCAACTAAACTCCTTAGTACATGTTAATTGAATAGGAGCATATGTAAAACTTATCTTAGATTTGCTACTTATTATACTGTTATATTCTTAAGCTTCACTTACTATAAGCTACTGAAAAATATATGAGCATCTTGAAAAAACTATAATCCCAAATTCGGATATCGTAAATTGACATCTTATTTTTCAAATAGAATCCAATCCATTGAGTTAAAGTAAATATAAGAGTTAATTACAAAGATCGTCCTTGTGGTTATGCCCAAATTGCATGTTTTGTCCTATTGCCTTGATAATTACACCAGACGTCCCTGTGGTTGTCCAAAAGGAGTTGACCAGCCCTTTGACCCCTAACACCATCCAATATTTCGTTAACGTCAGGGGCATTTTTGTCACTTCATATACAATAATACCCTAAAGACTATGTTTGCAACATCAAAAACCTATTTCCTCCTCAAAAGGTTAGTGTTTTTGTTGCCTTATATGCCTGAGACTTTACACATGTGTTATATGCCTGGGATTAGTGTCAGAGTTTATACATGTAGTTTTAATGCCTGATATTAGCGTTAGTTTGGATTTAACCTGTTTTAAGCTATTAATTTCTAGATGATAAGGGGAAGGAAAAAGTGGATGATAAGGGGAAGGGAAAAGTGGATGATCTTCAAAATAAAGTAGATAGGCTTGAGAAGAGAAAGGCAAAGCTGATGATATCTGAGAAGGGGACTAAGAAGGCAAATGTTGATCTGGTTGATACTCTTGATCTTCAAAATAGAATAAAAAAGCTTTCTGGGGATTTTAATAGGTTGCTAAAGGCAAAGAAGGTTAAAGAGACATAATTGAAGGTGAAAAAAGGTATGCTTTTTTGTTCAATTGAGTCAAGCTTTTCACTTACCGAGTCAAGTTGGATAAATACAACATACTATACCAATGCTTGCAGAATTTGTTGAAGTATCTAGTGATGAAGGTTTTTTTTTGGTGATGAAGATTTGGTCTTGTATAATGCTGTTAAATATCTACTCACTGATGCGGAGATAAGGATGTTTAAGGAGACCCACTACTTTTACTTCCACAAAATCAAGAGCTCCCACTATGGCCACAAGATCCAGAGCTCTCATTGCATCCACTTCCAATGCACAAGTTGCTTCCACTCCTCTAGAGGGTCTAGAAAAATAGCTATAAGAGGATGTGTGCTTGGTTTAAGAGCTCCCAATGATCCTAATGCTCCACCACCTTCAACCATACGAAAGAGAAAGGCATGACTAGATTTGTTGTATGATGGTGTATAGAAACATTTTACTTGCTTTAGTATCTGTATTTTGATGTATAACTACCACATTTGGGTTGTTAACTCTGTATTTTGAATGCTTATCAGAGATATGCTTTTGGCATCTGATACTGATATATTACTATCAGTAATATTTTGTATTTTGACTACATAAGTGGGCGTTTGGATATGATTTGCAAATGGTCATTTGACTGCATTTTACTGTAATTTGCCTAATGCAGTTTGTCTGCAAATGCAAATGCTTTAGTTGTTCAACTGCAAATGCCATTTAACATTTGTAGTTTGACTATTTAATGGCAAACTTCAAATGCAAATGTTATGCAGCTTGACTGCAATTTGCATAATGCAGTTTGACTACATAAGTGGGTGATTAGATATGTATTTTGCAGACTACAAACTGCAAATGCAAATGATTTAGCTGTTCAACTGCAAATGCCAATTAGCATTTGTAGTTTGACTATCTAAAGTCAAACTTTAAATGCAAATGTTATACAACTTTACTGCAATTTGCATAACGTAGTTTGACTGCATAAGTAGGTGTTTAGATATGTGTTTTGCAGACTGCAAATCAAAAAGGCAAATGCAAATGCTTTAGTTGTTCAACTCCAAATGCCATTTAGCATTTGAAGTTTGACTATCTAAAGTTAAACTTCAAATGCAAATGTTATGCAACTTGACTGCAATTTGCATAACACAGTTTGGCTGCATAAGTGGGTGTTTGGATATGTATTTTGTAGACTACAAATTAAAAAGGCAAATGCAAATGCTTTAGTTGTTCAACTGCAAATTCCATTTAGCATTTGCAGTTTGACTATCTAAAGTCAAACTTTAAATGTAAATGCTATACAGCTTGACTGCAATTTGCGTAATGCAGTTATGCATTTCATAAACATCATCATCTAATCTAACATGTAAAAAATTAAAAAAAGAATCCTTTTAAGGCATATATACACTACCAAGTGGCATGGTTCAATGCATATGATGATGCTCAGATTGAGTATGTTTTTAGGAGCGTTATCTGTACTTTTGTATATGTTATTTGGCTATTTTTATATGCTTTTGTTACTTAATTGTACCAAAGTATGTTTCCAAGTCTATTTGTCGCAAAGTACATGAAAACAAGAAAAAAGAACAAAAAAGAAGTAAAAACAAAGTTCTTATACAAGTACGAAGAAACCCTCATAAAGTCCAAGTTCGGAAAGCTTTTCAAGAGCAAAAGAGTCAACCATACAAGCTTCTAAGTCCTAAGATAAAGATAAAGTCAAGTTATATTGAAGTATAGTGATACACGACCAAGCACAACTCAAACGGGAAACTTAAATGCAAAATCAAGAAATAATATCTTTGTGCGTGTGGCGAGCCGCCGACTCTAGGTCTAGCCGCCCGGCTGGAAAATCGTCATCTTTTCCAAGTTTTATTAATACTCCAATTTATGTACCATTAAGCCTTGAGTCCGATTATATACCTATCATAACTCCATTTTCTAGAATATTCATGAACCTTGAAGGCCAAGGACTTCATTAAATACCCTAGGCCTTGTTTCTACTATAAATAAGGTCATTTGGCTTAGTTTTCCATATGGAAATTCACCCCTTTCTCCCAAAAACGAATTTCACCACCATTAATCCGAAAAGACCACACAACCCTTGCCAATATCAGAAGATCATTCAAGAACATTAAAGAAGGTGTTGCGGATCATTTTCCGGCTTGTTACAAAGCGTATAGTCGATTGGAGGGTTGTAGGATGCTCTAATCTTTCATCATTACCTATTGTAATCTTGCTTTGGGTAACTTACATATTTTACATCATGTTGAACTTTATATTTCATGTTGGATCTTGGTATTTGATTAATATCATTATGGAGTTGTTTTCTTTTACTTGTTTGGAATGATGTAAACATTGATATAGAGTGTTTGGTATTTTGCAATATAGAATTATGGTTTTTTCTTATGAGTTTGGTTGAATTGATATAAGTCTAATTAATTTGTTGGTAAATCATAACCGGATCTATAGGTCGAAAGGATGTCTTGCTATGATTTGTACCAAATATTAGCGCGCGTATATGTTTGGTATTTCATAATTGACAACTATGAATAAACATCTTAAACGGACTCATAAAGGTTTAATCAAGAGTATAGGTCGAAAGGGCTCTTATGAACAAATCAGTAAAATCATACTTCTCACAAATGGCTTATAAAATACTTGGTTTAAAATAACGTTCACAGGTCGAAAGGGTTCGTTAGTCTAAACCTTGCTATATGCATTTTCTTGATACTACCCGTTGATTTGAAATTGTAAAACTTTGGATTTTTTTTGCTATTGCTTAAATATCTAACCGATATTCCATACACTCCATTGATATGAATACTAGTTCCAAGTAAGTGGTTTTAATTATATTGCTTTCATTCTTGTTGAATTCGCATAATCATCATTTTCGTGTTAGTTGTTACTTATATGGTATTATGGGACGTGACAACCATTATATCACTTTTGTGTTACTTGTTACATAGATTCTTCACAATCGAAAACACCCAAATCCTAGTGAACGACCTCAGCTTACCATAACAAACTAACTACATACGAAAGGGTCATACTTGCTCGTGTATTCTTAGCTTATTTCAGTAAATCGTATTATAAATTTAAAACTAGTTGTCGCGAGACACATCAACATACAATCGAATGTTTAGTGCATACAATCCCAGAACATACAAATAATTAGTTAAAAGAGTTATTACAGAACAACCAAAAGACAACTAACCAAAAGACATATCTTGAGAAAGAAACTTAAGAGTTTCTCTTTCTACCAGAATTAGAACATCCAATTTCTGCTTTTAGAGCTCTTAACCCAAGAACGGCATTGGTCACTTTGACCAAACTATACGGTTTCTTGACCACAACTACCTCTTCCTATATGGGTCCAAATGATCTAAGACCATAACGTGGTTAACCTCTTGTGCTGGTTCTCCTAGAACTTGAAGCAATTTCTTGAAGTAGGTCTTCTTCCTTAGTCTGCATAGGGACATCAATTGGCAAGGGGTATTCTTCCTCAGTCTTCCTAGGGACAGGTTTTGGCTCTTCTTCATGACTCTGCTTAGGGAATTGCCATTGAAGATCATGACTAGACAGAAAGTTAATTAAATCTTCACTAGAATCTTCTGACAGATAATCCTGTGAGTCCTTAGATGTGTCATCATCTGAAGATTTGTCATCATCTGAAGATTTGTGATCCTCTGATTTAACTACCAGTTCTGATTTAACTACCACTTCTGCAAAGATGTATAAGGATAGTGATGGCACATAAATGATATGACTAAACCATTAAAAAACATACTCAAACATATCATACTAAAATGAATCAAAAACCTTAACTGACTAACCTTTTTGTTTAAGCTTTGTATCTCTTAAGTGGGAAAAAATAGCTTCTAAATACTTTATCCTCTGTTCAAGATCATCCACCTCCTTTATTCCTGTTAACTCTTGCTTTTCATCTACAATGATAACAAAAAATCAAACATAATAGAGAGTAAATTGGGCCAATATTAGATTGCAACAATTTGCTGTAAACTAACCTTTCTTAATTGCCTTTCCCTTTCCTTTGACATCTACAAATAATGCAAAAACTCAATACATAAGAGATGGTCAAGTGGATCAAATATCAGAAAAATGCATTTTTACACTCACCATTCAACTAGAACAAACAAGGCATATAACAAGAGATCATTACCACACTAGTAACTAAACAAAAGCAGGCATATAAATAGAGACCATTACTAATTAAACAAAGGCATATAACTAGAGACCATTATCAAAAATTCCATTAATTAAAAACAAAACTAGGGCTAAACCCACTCATTAGGGAACCAAATAACATAAAAACAAAAGACCTATTAGTATTATTATACACAAAAAGAACCAAACAAGTCAATTACAGAGGAAGGACATAAAGAACCAAAAAATTAGATTACAGAGGAAGGACAAAGAGTTAATTACATAGAAGATTACAACATTTAAACAAACTAAACATCATAATACTTGAACAAACTAGCCGTTCTAAAAAATACTTGAAAAAACTAAACATCATTTAAACAAAGCATAATAGTAACTAAACACTTATAAAACAATCAACAAACCACTTAACTCTAACCATATTGAATAATAATTGGCAATTAGGATTCATATGAATCGGGCAGGCGATTTTCGGTGGAAACAACTTTTGGTTTTCTATGCTTAAGATGTGATCACACATAACCGTTTAGAAAGAAATAGTTGAGTTTAAAATGTTGCAAAAATGGTCCTTAGGGTATTATTTTATATGAAGTGACAAAATTTCCCTTGACGAGAAGGAAAGTTAACAAAATATTAGATGATGTTAGGGTCAAAGGGCTGGTCAACTCTTTTTGGACAACCATAGGGACGTCTGGTGTAATTATCAAGGCAATAAGACGAAACATGCAATTTGGGCATAACCACAAGGACGATCTTTGTAATTAACTCTAAATATAACCCAATAATAGAAAACAAGAATGGTTCGTAATATAAAAACTAGGTACAATATTAATGTGGTAATTTTGAGTGGGCTGGGCCATTAGGCCCAGTGTCTTAATATAAAGGTTTCTTTGACCTAATGGGCTAATGTTAATATCTCAGTGCCTCTTTTTACTTCTTCTTCTTCAAGACTTGCACCTGCTTAAAGTTACAGTACGTTCTTCAATTTTCTTTTCTTTTTAACAAAAGTGATTTATATTAGGGTATGCACCTAAATTTTTCCTTACTCAAAATTTACACAGGGTATGCACGTGCATACCTTGTGTTTGTTATGGTTCAATTGAGAAAGTCAAAGAAAGTCAACCAAGCAAAGTCAAAGAGAAAGTCAAACGATGAAGAGATACTCATAACTATTTTCCCGCCCGTTTCACATTTCATAATTCTGTTATAAAAAGTTTACATTTCATTCCATTTTATCTAGCTAATCAAATACAATCTTATCTACTATAAAACTCATCATTCCTAAAACAAATCCTGTTTCATTCAGTTCAGATTTCTTCTTCTTAAATTCTAGAAATTCCTATTGAATTCATTTGTCTTCTTCGATTCACTCTTGTTGAATCCTGGATAGATATTTTGTATGCATCAATTTGAATCACAACCTTTTTTTGGGACAGATACATTCTTGAAATTCTGTTAGGATTTTAATCCACCACTATAAATACCACCACAATCATTCATTTTCATCCATTCTTGTCCAATCACAAATACGTCTATCAATTCCTCTTTCCATTTCCACTTTACAAATACGTTTTTGAGTTGTTAGAGTTTGTTAGGAAGTTGTTACAATACAGTTAGTTGTTTAAATTCTGTTATCTTCATTTTTTCACTATTGTCCCAAACACCATAGCTCCTCAAACTAGGACTAATAATGTTGCTACTGATGAGAACTTGGCTAGTTTAAGAGATCCAATTGCTCAAATGATGGGGGAAGAAATGGAGAAACTAAGGGATGAAATAAGGGCTAATGCTTTAAAGCCTAGCACTAGTAATAGAGGAAGGAATCAAGGTGATCGGAGACAAAGTATGAAATTTACTAGGGTCACTAAGATTGAGTTTCTAAAATTTAGGGGTGAAGATGTTAAGGGATGGATGTACAAGCGTGAGCAATTGTCTAGGGTGGATAATGTACTATATGATCAAAAGGTATCCCTAATTTCCATTCATTTGTTTGATATTGCATGAATGTGGCATAGACAGTTTATGAGGCTTCTTGGTAGTGATATTGTGCCATGGTTAGTGTATAGTGGTTCAATTTCTTTTGATGATCCATTGGCTGAAGCCATTAGTTTCTATATGGCTGGATTACCTACTGATGTAGAATTGGTTGTAAGAATGTTCAGACCCCAAACTTTAGCCAATACTTACTCTTTGTCCAAATTGCAGTTTGCCACCAATGAGGCCATTAAGAAGAAGAACAAAATTCCCTTGTCGCATGCCCCAAAATTTATACCTATAATAGCAGTACTTCCATTAACAGTCATAAACCATTGACTTTGCCTACACCAAATGCCAATTGGAGAACCAAGCCTTCTACCTCCCAAAGTACACCATTTAGGAGAAGGTTAACTCAAAAGGAATTAGAGGAAAATAGGGCAAAGAATCAATGCTTTTACTGTGATCAGAAATATACGCCTGGCCATAAGTGTACTGGTCAAGTGTATTTGTTGGAAGTAGTAGCAGAACCTGTGAGTTGGATAGTAAGGAGGAAATTTTGATTGGTGCAAGTGAAAATAGGGAGAAATATGAACAAGTTTGGGAAGAATTGCCATAGATTTCCTTTCATGCTTAAAATGGGGTACAAAGTTATCAAACCATGAGGGTAGTAGGATTTGTGGGAAAATTTAATATTCACATCCTCATTGATATAGGAAGCACTCACAACTTTGTTAATGAATCGATAGCTAAGAAAATGGGGTGTAATGTTGATGACATCAAATAACGTTTATTTTATAGCATCATTTATCCCATGTTATTAACCTATTTTGTATAGTTATTGCAAATAATTGTTACTTAATCGTTTATATTTGAGAATTGCAGTAATTATGGAGTACTTGGTGAATATTAGCAAAAGGCGCGCATTCTGGAGCTTAAACAAAGATATTTTGAAGATTAATGATTCTGAATACCAATACGCCATATCCATCATGGAAGATACGGCGTATCCGTGCCTCCACTCACTAAAGACCACGAAGGAAACAAGCTCAATACGCAGTATCCAGAGAAGACCAATACGCCGTATTAAAGATATAGTATGTAAAGATTCTGGAAGATATCAAGCATGGTCCCTACTCCAAGAAATGCCCAATACATCGTATCCAACTCATTGGATACGCCGTATCGAACCGACTTCTAGACAGTATAAATAGAAAACTCAAAAACGAGTTTTAAGTGTGCTAAATCATATTTTAGATACCTAAACCATAAAAGTCGATTTTCAGAAGAGAGAAAGAGCAGAAGAGGTCGAGCAACGCTATCAAGTCCATAGGAGACAACTTGTAATTCCATATAATTTAGTAATCATTTAGTTTTTGGTATCATTCGTTAACTCGGTTAGTTTACCCTGGCTAAATAATTGCTTTTGTATTTATTATGACGTTTGAAGGCTAATACCTTTGGGTATTAGCCATTATTATGAAGATCTGAATGTTTGGTATTGTTTATCTCGATTTCTTGATTTATCGTTGAATGCTTGTTTATGTTTATCAATTTATACTTGTTTATGTGCTTTTGTATGCGACCTATCATTCAACTGGATCTAGTGATACGGACCAAGTAATCTAGAGTCTGGGATAGCTTTCCATATAGTAATTTATACATCTAGAATCATAGGATCATAAATATTGTCCTTCTAAATCCGTGTTAAGGATACGCTTCTGGCTTAACTAGTTAATCGGATATTGCCTTTGGTTTAGTAAACAAGTTGACTAGCAGGTGAACCTAGATAATTCAACAAATAACGTTCTGATTCCATTGGATAGTTAGACAAGTGGACTACTAGTGTTTAATTTGCCGTTAAGCAGTAAGTGGGTAAAGTCTCTATGAGCTAGGGTTTAACAAGATCACCATTACTTTAACCCCTAAGATAGATTATAATCAGCAAATAAGGATGCTTTATCGGATGCTTTAATTATGACAGATGTAATGTGTCTAGGTCTTAGGATGATGTAACGCCTAAGTCTTAAGAATGATATGCCACCTCGAAGAAAGAAATCATTGCACTTAATAAACAAACCAACGTTCTAATCGGATTAATAATGGTTAATATAGTTTTATTATATTTGGCTCGATCGCTCTTTTATCTTTTGTTAATTTACTTGCGTGGGTTAAAGTGCCTTGAATTGATTGTAGTCACCAACCAAACCGTGCCAGTCTCTCTGGCTGAAAACCCCCTTTTACCCGTTAGAATTAGGATTGGGACTGACATAGGTTTAGAATATAATAGAATTAACATATATTAGATAACCAAGATATTAATAAATTGATAGATTTAATGTCACTTCAAGTGTTCGACACCCTACTTACCACGAAACTACTACCGATCGGTACACTGCCTGTTAGAGTGTTGTTTTTGGTTTAGTTGGCAAAATATGAATTTAAACCTTGAATCATAAAAGTATATACCATACAACGACAGCACATCAAGTTTTTGGCGTCATTGCCAGGAAGTGAGAATTAATCTTGACTTTTATTTGATATTTTAGTTTTTAGCATTAGATTAGATCTAACCCTTAGGAGTAGTGTAGATTAGAATAGTTTATATTCTTGTTTGTCTATTGTGTTTGTGTGATATGGTGTATTCAGTTCTCTGAATATGACGTATTGGTTATTTAAATAGTTTTTCTAGTAAGTTTATTTCAGATAATAAT
>BQNB010015080.1:53207-73890 GCA_026074375.1 Tanacetum coccineum | reverse complement strand
GCTTTAGTTTTACATGCGCAATATGGGGTTGAATTGATCTTTAATTTTCTCCCGCCCCACTACATGCTTCGACATATGAGGAAATTATTGGAATTACTTGTGTCTTTGGACCAAGTAAGAGTACAATATAGGGTTTGATAAAATTTGTAATCCTCCCATATTGACAACAATAAAACTAATGTTAACAAAGGGGTTTCTTAACATACACATAGCATTATTAGTCAATTGGAAGTACGACTCATCCATTGTTGGACAAACTTTAAGAGAAGTTTAAGGCGAGTGTAGCTACGGCACCCCAAAACAAGTCAGGTTTTTAATACGCTTCGCGCTGACCTGTTTCTCCGCTTCTTTGTGCGTCCAAAATGGAGCTACTGTGAACATTTGACAAAATGATGTCTATACCAAAAGGTTAACAAAAATGTTTTCTTAACTTTGTGCTACAAGTTGTTTTGCATGCTTCTTGTACACGTTTTGTCACATTTATATGTATACCCTTATATGAAGTTTTAAGTCTATGCCAGGAGTTAAAAACTCTGTTTGCCCATCAAGCAGATCAGGAGCTTCTTCAGACTGTGCAGAATTTACGGTATGCACGGCATGGGAAAGACGGTTAATGAGTTGCATGCCACGTTCTGTTTTGGTGGACTTAAATCGAGTTACCTGGTCAGACCTCGAACCCGAGGCATAAGATGAGACCAAATATGCTTTTGACATTACTATAAGAGTTACTAATGTCACTAGTCTCATAAATCTAAGAGTTGCATTCTATGCAATTAACCGTCGTCGACCTTACATATTTCCTATACTTGTTTACACATGTTGGTCAGACATTCTGTAATAAGTGGGAGGATCAGTGGGATCTTAGGTTTTATTAGTAATTAATTGGGTAGTTAATTCTTTAAGAATTTATTATCGACAATATAATATTTGAATTTTCTAAATTGTGATGACAACCTCGTCAACATAACCATTCGGTCTTCTGGGGCTTCTTTGAGAGGCAAAAAGCTGGACTGGACCCAACTTTATAATTGGTATCGAAACTTAGGGATTCTTGTACATATACAAATTGATGATAAGTTGATATTACCTTGAAAGCAGCCACTTCCTCCTGTCTCCTGTAGCTCCTGCGGGTTAGCATGTTGCTCCTGAATTTGCAGCTTAATACTGCTTGGGTTAAAGGATCAAAAGAGATTGCTGGACTCATGCTCATGACCATGGAGCCAGAGATCCAACAAAATCTGGAAAACCTCCATGCTAATGACATGCTAAAGGAGTTAAAAACTCTGTTTGCCCAACAAGCAGAGCAAGAGCTTCTTCAGACTACGCGAGATTTTCACTCTTGCAAACAGGAAGAAGGGCAGTCAGTTAGCTCGTATGTTCTGAAAATGAAGGGTTATATTGACATGCTAGAGCGTTTGGAGCACCCTGTGACACTTGGCCTTGCTGTGAGTCTGATTCTTAACGGTCTACGTAAGGAATTTGATGGGTTTGTGCAGAATTACAACATGCATAGCCTGGGGAAGACAGTTAACGAGTTGCATGCTATGCTAAAGCTCCATGAGCAAACTCTTATCTGACAAAATACAAGCTCTATGCTATACATGCTATTCGAGCCTGTAAAGTCCAGAAAGGCAAAAAAGGCACAACAAACCGCAACCCTCAAGGCTGCTTAGGGACAAATCAAGGGAATGGGAAAAATAAGCCGCTTATGCTACCAAGCCCAGGACTTCCCCCTCCACCTAAGAGGGAAGACCCGCAAAGACTCAATCTGTCATGAGTGTGAGAGTTGAGACAGGACGCTGGGAAGAGGAACTGTCTCAGTACTTAGGCCGAGTTGGCTAAAGAGGAAAAGAACGCAGCCTCTGGAGCTGGTGGTGGGTTCTTGTTCTTGTTTAGAACTCAATACTTTCCTTAATAGATATGAATCTATGACATGGTTGTTGGTTACTCATATTTGTAATTTAACACAGGGTCTAAGGGCCAAAGTAGGAACTGAAGTCGGGGGTCTTATCTTATAGTGGGAAATGGTTCAACGTTGAAGCATGTAAACGAGTATCGCAAATTGGCAACTTTGATTTATCTCTCCCTAGCGGTATTAGTTATTGTTTGAACAAGTTCATTATGCTCCTTTATTACTAGAGGGAGTATTTTCAGTTTCCGTTTGTACGAAGGACGGTTTTTATTAACCGCTTAGTGAATAATACAATTCAAGTTCTTGGAATAACATGGTGTATTTTCGTGCTATCCACAAGGCGATGTTAGTTTTGAATTGATTTGTCTAATTTCTTATGCAAAATGAAAGTTCTATTTTTGATGGAAGCACAAAAGAGCCAGCTAGACTTGGATCTGTCTCTTGTGGCATTGTCGTCATGGACACATCAGCAAGAAACGCATTGAAAAGTTGCAACACAATGGACTTCTCAATTCAACTGACCTTAGGGCTTTTGAAAAATGTGTTCCTTGTATGTTTGGGAAGATGGCAAGGAAACCTTACACACATCAAGTGGAAAGGGCCAAAGACTTACTTGGACTAATACACCCGATGTATATGGGCCCTTTTAGATCACATCAAGGCAAGGGTGCAAGCTACTTCGCACTTTCCACTGACGACTTTAGTCGTTAGGGTTATGTTTTTACTTTTGTTTTTAAAGCAATAAACTATGAAAGTGTTTGAAACTTTCAAAGTGTTTCAAAAGGAAGTAGATTATCACTCGGGGTTAAGACCATAAAAGTTGATACGTTCTGATGTAAGGGCGTTTTATGAGTCAAAGAGTTTTTGGATCATCTCAAGGATCATGGTTATCCCCATTCGTATTCTACCTTACACTCAAAAACACAATGGTGTGTTCGGAGAGGAGAAACAGACCCTACTAGACATGGTATCGATCTATGTTGAGTCAAAAACTCTTCCAAGTCCTTTTGGGATTATGCTCTTGAGACTGCTGCACGCATTCTCAATATGGTTCCAACTAAGAAGGTTGAAAAGACACCATACAAAGTATGGCATGGGCAAGCCCCTAAGTTGTCTTACTTAAAAGTCTGGGGTTGTGAGGCACTTGTTAAGCGAGATACTCTTACGCAGATGACAAGTTATGAACCCAGGTCTATTAAGTGGTATCTTCATTTATCTTTTAATTCTCTAAGCTCATTTTCTAGACTATTTCTAGTAGCTTTTAACTTTTTTTTAGTGATTATCTTTAGACTCATTTTGCATAGCTTATCATATTCGTTGTCTAAAGCTATATCATCAATTGATGAGTTTTCATCACCAAAGTAAGATGATTCGAAACATACCTCACTTGATGCATGAGCTACAAGACACGTTTCATCTTTGACCTTTTCATCATCTTCTTCACCGCTATCGCTCCAAGAGCCTTCAACAAAAGCTCTTTGATTCTTGTCTTTTGGCGGTTTTGGACATTCTCCAATAAGATGATTCGGGTCGCCGCATCTAAAGCATTTTCTATCACTTTTACTGTTCTTGTCATCACGACTTCTTTAGAATGTCTTTTTGTTGTTCCGAGGTTGTCTCACGAATATACCTCTTCTTTTAAAGAACTTCTTGAAGTCTCTTACCGCCATTGCGTACTATTCGTGTTTGCTACCGAAAGTTAAACACTCTTCATCACTAGATTCTTTCTTAGCCTTTAAAGCAATAGATTTCCTTTCAACTTTTGATTTGACTATTTCGGAATCTTTCTTGATGATCATTTTGTGAACTTTAAGTGTTCTCGATATGTTCATCAATAGATAGTGACGTTAAGTCTTTCGACTCTTCAATCGCCGTGACCTTTGCTCTCCATTTAAAATGTAGAGCCCTTCCTTACGTAGTTCTTACTAGAATAACCTTCATCAAGAGCTTTAAGACTAGTAATAATAGTATTAAATCTAGCAAAAGCATTATCTATAGATTCGTCTTCGTAAATGATGAATTGTTCATATTGTTAGACCAAAAGGTCGATCTTATTATCTTTAACTTGGCTATTACCTTGATGGGTGATTAACAAAGTTTTCCAAATTTCTTTTGCCGTGTTACACATGAAATTTTTTTCATATTCTTTTCTTGGCAAAGCATTGTAAATAACCGTTTTATCTTCATTATTTTTTGCAAGTCTCTTTTTGAGATCATCGATTTGTTTTTCAAAAGGGGTAACCTCATCTAATTTGGTTTCCAGATTTTGTACAATTGGTTGAAAATCACCATTGGTAATAACATGTCAAAGTTCTAAATCTTTTGATTTACTTTTGTCTCGAATCTATCTTATCAATAAATAAAAACTATCGCTTTCCAAAGAGTGGTGGTCTTTGCTTAGATTTGCCCCGTCTCTAGATATTTGTCGGAAATCTATAGATCGATCCAAGCTTTAATATATAGTAGTATTTTAAAATCTTAAGTGACCTTGCTTCCTGATACCTATTGTGAGAAACTAGACGGGAAGGGGTTTGTATAGTTTACACGTTTGTTTTACGTTTTAAATTTTACTTTTAAAAAATGTTTAAATCCGAGTTATATGTTTAACCAATTCACAGATAATATGATACAGCAATAACTATCTAAACTAAAAACTAGATAACAACAATAATAATGTAAAGATAAGGAAGAAAGAAACAACCACGAAAACAAAGTCCTCAAAGATTTTATAGTGGTTTGGCTACGAAGCACCTCTTCGCCCTACTCCACTCCCCGAGTATCCGACTCGAGATTTTACTATGTTAACAAGCTCCTTTTAGGTGAAAAAAACCTTTTACACGTCGCTTACGTTATTTTCCTACACTAAGCTAAATGTCGAGTCTTAATCTTAGCTAGAACTAATCTACCACTTCACAAGATATACACACTCATAAGATCTACACTATCAGATCTACACAATATCAGAATCACACAAATACACAAGATAAATACAATAAAGGTTTGGTACTTAGAAGAAAAGAGAAGAGATCACTAATTAACACTTCGTTTCTTGATGAATACGAGTGTTCTTCTCTTGTACTTGAATGAGAGGGAAGAGATGAGACGAAGAGATTAGATCACTTGAAACAAGATCTAAGTATGTTAGTGATCAAGAGTTTTAGTAAGAGAAAGATGTTTTAGAGAGAGAAAGAAAAGACTAAAAAATTTCATGCAAAGAGAAATGATTTTTAGCAAGGGGTGGACCAGTATTTATAGACAGGAAAAGCCAACGGTAACTGGCGGCGGTCCTGGCGGTCCCATATATATAAGCGGGCCACCAGTAAACTCCGCTCCTTTTTTGTCTTTTTGTGGGGAAGGTTGTATTTGGTATAGAAGTTTCCGTTTTGGGGGGAAAATTTGAATTTCAAATTTTAAGTTTTTAATAAAACTTTTCTTTTAATTAGAAAATATTTTGTATAATTAATTTTGTGAAAATATTTTATAAAAATGTAATGGATGAGAGAAAAATATTTTCTTGATCACTAATCATGCTTAATGATTTGTTTGTTCATACCTTAAGTGATTACTAATATTAGAAATGGAATTTTACGATTAATAATCTGTAAACGTTTTAACATTTTGTTATTATTAAAACGTTAAGAGGTTGAAAAATATAAATAATGTTTTTATACATTATTTGTATTAACAGTGAAGAAGAAGAATACGTCATGGCCGCGAGAGACTTCAAGAAATTTTTCAAAAGACGAGGAAGATTTGTAAGACAACCACAAGATGAAAGAAAGTTATCCCAAAGAATTAAAGATGACATGAACGACAAAAGCAAAAGAAAATGCTTTAAATGTGGAGATCCAAATCATCTCATTGGAGAATGCCCAAAACTATCAAGAAACTATAATCAAAGAGCATTCGTTGGAGGATCATGCAGTGATAGCGACAAAGAGGGAGAAGAAAAGACTAAGGACGAAAAATGTCTTATGGCTAAATCATCCAATGAGGTATTTTCAGAAACCGAATTCTTTAGTGATGACCTATCATCGTTAGATGAAAAAGACTTAGATAGTGAATATAATCGATTATGCAAAGTAGGTCTAAAAGTCATGGCTAAAAATAAATCACTAAAACTAATTAAAATTCGGTTAGAAAATGAAGTACTCGAACTAAAAAATAAACTATCTAAATTAGAAAAGGTAAAGAAGCTAATGGAGAATGTAAAATATGTCAAGACCTTAAGTTTGAAAATGATAAGCTTAAGGAAGAAATTTTTAAGCTTAATCAATTTAATAATAGTAGTCACTCACTTATGAAAATATTAAGTTTTCAAAAACCATCCGGAGATAAATCTGGTCTAGGATTTAATTCGACCGAAGCATCAACAAGTGAGACTAAACAAGTAAATTTTGTAAATCAACATGAGAGCTTAAACATAAAGCCTATTAGAGAAAAGTTAGTAGAATCAATTCGGAATCCTAAGACCTAAATATATACTTTTAAACAATACTAAAATTCCCATTGCAAACGACAATGAAGTAAAAAGTTTTTATAAACCTTCCTTAAAACCCGGAGTCGGATTTACCAAACCCAAAACGAGATCTAAAACTCCTCCTCCAAAAAGAACTAATAATTCTCAACCTCGGTCTAAAACACCACAACCAAAGAGAGATCAAGGTAGACAAAATTATTCTAACATAAATCATTCATTGGAATTATCCACAACAACCAAGTTTTTACTGCCATGGGGAAATGTGTCACCGTATATATATCCAAATCAAATGCATCCTATGCAAAATATGTTCGACACTAACAATTTCGGACCCATGAGACATTGGGGACAACAAATGGTGTGATTGTTACAACATTTAAGGTTGATACTATCACTGAAACATTCTTTGGTATCCGACGTACGTGGATTGAAGATTATCTGATAGGAGGTTATTCCTTAATGAAACACTGATATACTGTGAACTATGCGGAATCTAGTTGGCAGTACTTAAGAAGAACACACAATAGTTTTCTCAAACGATTTCTTTTATAAACCTTTTGAATTCTGGCTATATTGCAGATCCCTAAAACAATACTAATAAATCTTAACTCGTTGTGTTTTTCTATTTTTTTTTCTATATTTTTTTCTTCCTAGATGGATCCTTTTAAAAACATAAGGATAACTCTGGTAAGATGTACATTCTCTTTGTATATCATAAACACTTATTGATACTTATCACTTATAACTGTTTAAAAGAGATAAATGACATAAAACTACCGTTTAAACTTTATAGTTCCTATATCCACGAGGCAGAAGATGAGCTGA
Organism: Tanacetum coccineum; assembly: GCA_026074375.1. NCBI lineage: Eukaryota > Viridiplantae > Streptophyta > Magnoliopsida > Asterales > Asteraceae > Tanacetum > Tanacetum coccineum. The sequence continues at coordinate 66,673 of BQNB010015080.1, read as the reverse complement.
GTTAGAGTACCTTCAATCTTTGACTTGGCTAGTAAGTACCTTGACTTTCTACTTAGCAGTACTTTGATCTTTCATTCAGCAGTACTTTGACTTTTGGCAGAACTTTGACCTTTTGACTTGTATTTATTCCCAACAATCCTCCACCTACTTGAATTCTACTTGCTTGGGACTTCAAGTTTCTGATAGTTGGTCTTCTTTGTTCAAGCATCAGTTGTTTTGACTTGAAAGCATGTACTAGCTTTAATCTTTTTAAACGTTTTCCTGTTGAGCAGTGTCTTGTACACAATCTGTTTGAGCTATCTGAAATGATACCTCTTATCTTGAACATCACATTTCTTCATAAATCGTTGGTCTATTGCCTCAAACAGATTGTTCTTCTCAGCAACATGTTGTCTTTTCAGCAACATGAATGTTTTGAATGAGACTTTACCAGTAGCATTCACACTTGGGCTAGTCAGTTCTTTGGTACCTAGAAAAAGGTAATAATCCATGATGAATGAAAATCACTTCAACACTCAGAACATGAATCAATTGTGTGTTGAGTACTATATGACATTTCCTTTGGTAAGTCATTACAACATAAACGGATTTGATTAGTCTTTGCTAAGACCGTTTGCTCTAGGACTAGACAACTCTCAGTAATAAACATTGGTGAGTTGAGGACATATAGTTTGAGCAAAATATTAAAGCTATCAACGGATTGAGTTCTCGTTACCAAAAAAGCCTTGTTTGCTTGGAGTAGCCAATAATCAGTTGTAATAACCATGGTCGTATGATCACCATACAATTTTTGGTAAATTGTCAAACCAATAACAGATTTGAGATGTCTTTACAAAATGTTTGATTTGGAAACTAGTCAATTCTTTATGTTCGTAAAGACATGGTGTAATTGAATTCATTTGTTGTGTGGTGGTTAACCAACACTCATTCCCTTTAAAACAGGTTTGATATTCAAAATTATCTGTGCCTAAATCTTTTTGCACACTCAAATCTTCACAATATTTCAAAAACAACTTTTTAACTAGCAGTACCTTCATCAAGGTACTGTTTGTTTTACACTAGCAGTACTTTGAACAAAGTACTGCTTGTTCACAGTTAAATCTTTTTATCAAAATAAGATATATAAAAAGAAAATTTTGATAAATCATACCAGTTGTTTAAGAATTGTCACCATTTGCAGTTGTCCATAAGATGAACAGATGTATCAAAGTAATGGCTGTCTCACTTTCGTCTTCAACTTCCATTCCATGTTCCAGCATCCTTATCATCAACTCTCTTGATAGAGGATATCTTCTCTCAGCCAGCATATGAATCATAGTGCCATCTTCTATCTCTAGTGTATGCACTCCTGAAGATTCATGAAACTCTCATCTTTTATGATTTCCCATTCTTCTTGATCCTTCCAGAAGTCATCATCACTTGATTCAGCCGTCTCCCAAATAATGTTTAGATCACCCAGAAGCGACAAACCTAATCCGGTTGGAGGAATGTTGTGATCATAATTAGTCATCAAACAATCTTGATATAGGTGCTATAATCCATGTCTATCTAAGACATGCAGTATTCCATAAGTATCAAAGCCCTAAAATGATTATCTCTCTGTGAATGATAAGATACTCTCCATCAGTCGGGAATCATTAAACTTGGAGCTCTGTTATTCTGGAGATTCATTCTAGTGAACTCGCTATGTGGTACACTCTTTTCAAAGTCTAAAAACCCTAAGGTAAATTTCTGAGCTCATCAATTGTTTATTGTTCTTAATCTAGGGCTTCTGTGATGGCTGTTCTTCAGATATTGTAGCTTTCCTTTTCCTTAAGAGTCTTTTTGCATCTCTTTCCTTCAACATCTCACTTTCTTTCTCTGAATCCATTGGAATAAAGTCTTTGAAGGAGTCTTTAATAGATGCTTGAACTTTGTCATATAATTCCTTCATCTTGTTGAGATAACTTAAGTTTTTGCAAATTTTTGTATCTTTGGACCTTTAAGAAATCTTCAGTTGATTCCTTTCTTGAGCAAAAGAGAAGTAGGTTTCCTCAAAAGTGGTCTTTGGCTTTTGTTTTCTTCAATTCTTTCAAACCTCTTTCTTTCTTCTTCTGCATCACCATGCAGCACTTGAATTTTTCTAGCAACCTCCTCATCATTTGTGTTTCCAAGGCTCTGATTTGTTGAAGAGTTAATTTCTTCTTTTTAGGTTCTTCAACCAGTATCCCTTTGCCTTTATCTTTAGAATCAGTACCTTGAGTTGGCTGTTGAGGTTGAGTTTGTATGGGACCAGGAATGCTCAAACCTCTTGGTCTAGAAATAGAAACAAGAACTTCAGCAGCTTTAAGTTGTTCTTCAGGCTCCATAACTTGACTTTGACGGAGTGGGCTTGAAGGTCCTGCTTCCTCCTCAAAATTTAGGATCCTTGGAGTAATAGTACCCTGTCTAGCAAGTACATTGAGGTTGCTCCAAATCAGTTCTTCTGTTTATCCACTCTTCACTTTAGAAGCTTTCTTTCTCTCAAGGTTAACTTCTTCAGTTCATCTCTTTTTCTTTCCAAATCCAGGAGTTACAGCAGCATCTTTGATCAGCAATATCCTCAAAGAAAGGTATATGCTGTATCTTGTCTTCTTTGAACATAGTGCTCTTCCATATAAAGTTCCTTCAGCCGTTATTCCTCCCCAATTTGATGGAAGACACTTTCTTCTTATGCTTCTTTATTAGTCTACTTTTGCTTCTTAAGTTTTGATTCTCTACCCCAAAAAGCATGATGTTTGACATGGAAGTACCACCTGTGACATGGGCTTTGAGTTTGTCTTGAGCTATCGAATTAGTTTGGCTTGAGATAAGGGTTTTGCTCTTTCTATCTTGCGGTCTCTTATACTTCCCTGTTCAAACATATAATCTAAAAGTCCTCTCTCATCTCCTCCAGTATGTTTGAGACGCATCTGTGGGAGTATAATCATGGAGTGTTAGGATTAGATAGCGCATCCAATGAGGTTTCGCCGTTTACCTTGGAATCATCTTACCTTGTAGTTCAGCAGTTCCTTGAGACGTTAGCAGTACTATGAAGGAAGCACGTACTTGTACTGAAGCAGTACGTTGAGATATGAGAGGGAAAAAAAGCATTTGTGTTGGAGAACTTGAGCATCCCTTTGCAGAACTTTGCAGCCTAGAATGAGGACTTGTACTATGTTCTTCCTTCGCTGCCATTGCTTAGTTACCACCTCTAAATAGATGGAGTCAAAAGGTGTAATCTACACGAGAACTTGTACTATGTTTCCTCGTGAATGGTAAAAACCTTAGTAGAAGTAATCGGAATGGTATAAAGTCTGGGAGGTATGTCTTACTCCCTCTAATGCTTGTTCAAAACAAAATTGAACGACCCTAGGATACATACAAGAAAAGGTTGTACACATTGAAATATGTTCCTAGCATCCCATGTTAGAAATCTATCAAGGAGAAATAAACTTTTGGTTTGTGGCTAGACCTACAAGAGCAGAGGCAAGTTTGTCCCGAATTGTTCCCACTTGGACTGTGCTCTTAGGACTTTAAACAGTGGAGTATGACATGATCTAAATTCTTTCCACTGTGGGCTAAAGAGAGGTTTTTAGGTGAAATGAGTTGTGCTAAGTTACCCTCGTAGCTAATATCTCTGAGCAAGTCCCAAATAACTTGCTTAGGAAAGCAATCAACCCCATTTTCAACATCAAAGTGTAAAGTCAACTCGGAATGTTTGCTTCAGAAATCAAAAATTTCTTTCAGCTACCTTTAGCGCGGATTGTGGAGTACGTTCATTGATTCACCTTTTAGTAGTGAAGAGGTAGCCCAAAATTGGTTGCAGCTATGGACAATAAGATCAGGATCAACCAACAAAGAGTAATTTAATTAATGGCGCCAGCCAGTGAGAAGTCGCATTAATTTGAATAAAAAGCAGCATTCATGCGTCGTCTTTGCCCACACGCCAATCATGTTGTGCTTGTCTACAAGTGCGATGTTTGCCATTTCGAAGGGATAATTAGTGTGCGTCGGGAGGTTGTAATTGAAAAAGTTTATGAAAAGAAAGAGATAAAGTGAGAGAAAAATGAATCAGTGAGTATTTATAGGTCTGTGTTGGGACTAACTATGAAGTTACCGTTGTAAATACGTTTTTAGCGCAACAAAAAGCGTCGTTTGGACCGTTGAACGCACGTTTTAGAACAGTACTTTGTTGTCTAAGCAGTACTTTCTAAGGCAAGCAGTACTTTGAGTTGGCTTAGCAGTACTTTCAACTTAAAAAGATGTCCAACTCAAATATGTGCAACGACAACCCTTCAACCTTGCAAACTATCTCTTCAAATCATCAAACCTCTGAAAAATCATTCATATCCTCCCCTTAAATGTAGCTAGAGTGCTTCCAAATATCCATTCTACCCAAACCAGTACTTTACTTGATCACCAGTACTTTATATGTGATCCTCCCCTCAAAGATAGCTATGGGTTCATCATCCCAATTGTTACCACCAAAAAGTTAAATCTTGCCAAGTCAAAGCCTTTGGTGAGTAAATCTGCTACATTGTCATCAGTATGAACCTTGACCACATTAATGAGCCTTTGCTCATAACAATCTCGAATGAAGTGATGTCGAATCTGAATATGCTTGGTCTTTGAGTGAAAAACAGGATTTTTCACAATGCAAATGGTGCTCTCATTGTCTATATGGATTTCAGTGTTCATGAAGTTAAATCCATAATCAAGTAGTTGATTTTGCATCCAAAGAACCTGAGCACAACAACTTGCAGCTGCTTAAATATTCTGCCTTATGTAGAGGAGATAGGCCACAATTCGTTTGTTTCTGCATTGCCAAGAGGATAGTCTTCTCCCAAGATATGACATCCTTCCTGAACGTGATCTTCTTATTCATGGTTGTACCCGGCATAGTCACTCATCGGAAAAAGTTCCATATGGAAAAGGAGAGTCTTTAGGTACACTAAACCCAAACATTAGGTTGATGTTTAGATTTGATATACCTAAAAGATCTTTTGACAACTGTAGATTGAGAAACCCTTTGGAGTGACTTGAAAATCTTTGCACACAGATAAACAGCATACATTATGTCTGTCGTGGAAGCAGTTAAGTACATGAGACACCCAATCATAGACTGTAAAGGTACTTCAAACATCTTCACCTTCTTCATCTTTTCTAGTGATTTTGAGCTTCATGGGGGTGGATGCTGGCTTGATGGTTCTGAAGTCAAATTTGTTAAGAATGTCTTTCACATATTTGTCTTGGACTAGAAAATACCACCATTAGATTGCTTGACTTGAAGCCCCAAAAAGAAAGTGATTTCCCCTTGAATCAATTTTGAATACTTTTGCCTATAACGATATTCAATATCCGATTCACCCATAGAAGATTTGGTGGATCCAAAGATGATATCATCACTATATACCTGTACCAACTGATATCTATTCTATCCTTCTCTTAATAAACAGAGTTTTATCAATAGCCCCTTCCTATTCCATGCTTCAAAAGAAAAGTGGAGAGTCCTTTCATACCATGCTCTCTTGGGCTTGATGCAGCCATAAAGTGCTCTTACAATCTGTAGACCTTGTTTGGATGAGCAGGATCTTCAAACCGGAGGCTGTTTGACATACACCTCTTCTGTGATGTTGCCATACAAAAATGCACTTTTGACATCCATCTGATAGACAGTAAAGCCCATGGGAAAGAATCAAATGCGCAAAAAGAGTCTGATTGCTTCATTCTGGCCAACTTGGTGCAAATACTTCATCATTAATTCCACACCTTCTTTCTTGTCTGCTACCAGTGAAACTAGCGTGTTTGTTCTTGATAATAGTACCCGTTCATCTCTTTGTTTCTAAAAACCCATTTTGTTCCAATCACCTCTTGCCTTCTGGTAGGTCACTTAACACCCATACCTCTTGTAGCTGAATTGAAGCAGTTCTTTCTTGCATCGCTTCAACCCAACTTTCAATATGCTAAGGCTTGAGAGACTTTCTTGGCTTCCTCTTGAGATGAAGAAACAAGCAAAACAAGCATGTTTGTGATCTTGTGGTTATTGTTCTAGTTTGTTTTTGCTTTTAGGAAAGACAGCACCAATGCTTGATGTTGGGTTGGAAGTACTGTCTTGAAGCTTTCTTCTTGTTTGAACCCCAGCAGTACTTTTGCCAATAATTTGACTTTGAGGAGAATCTTATGAATTCTAAGTGTGGGAGTAGAGGGAACATCAATGGTAAGGATCCAGATGTTGTAGTCTATCTACTCCGCCTCCCTCAGCATCAAAAGGAGTTTGTAGAGAAAATACCTCTTTTGGAGTTTTCATCAGAATCATGTGGTGTATTTCCCTCAGTACTTTGAGGTGGTTGTATTTGCAGCTACTTAGAGTTGAAAGTACTGTTGAATGTTCTTTTCCCTTTGCAATAGATATTCTCCTCTTTTCCTCTTCAAAAGCAATCCTTTGATCATCATTATGAGCTTTGGCAAGAGATTCTTGATGCATCAAACTTACAAGCTCATCATGTAAAGCTTGTTCTTCAGAGGACAATGGAACTTCTTTTGCAGCAGTACGTTCCTCTGGATGCATAGGCTGAGCTGTATGAACAATGAATTGCTGGTCATCTAAATCTTCAACATCATCACAAGATATTCCTTGTTCTTTTGAATCAGCATAGTTTTCTTTCCTTACAGGAATGTAATTCATGGATGGAGTTAGAAGGTCAAGATCAAACATCCAATCAGGACCTTTTCCTTTTTGATTCTCCTGATTCTCAAGAAAGTCTACATGAAGACATTCTTGAACTTTTCTTGTTACCCTGTTATAGACTCTAAAACCTTTGCTGCTAGTAGAGTATCCCAACAGATAGCCTTCTTCTGACTTGCCATCAAACTTACCCAATTGATCTAGGGTATTAAGTATAGTCAGAGAACATCCAAAAGGTCTCATGAAACTGATGTTAGGAGATCTACCCATCAAAATTTCATAAGGAGTCTTCATTTGAGGTTTAGTCACCAAGACTCTGTTAAGCACATAACAAGCAGTATTGACTGCTTCAGCCCAAAATTGAATAGGTAAAAGTGAGTCTGCTAGCATAGTTCTAGCAGCTTCAATGAGAGTCCTATTCTTTCTTTCTGCAACACCATTTTGCTGAGGAGTCCTTGCAATGCTATATTCTCTCTTGATTCCTTTCTTGGCACAAAACTCATTCATTAGTTGATTCTTGAACTCTGTTCCATGGTCACACCTGATGGTCTTCACTTTATGTCTTAGCCTGTTTTCTAGACCCACAATCAGATCATGAAGCATATCATATGTCTCATCCTTGTAAGCCAAGAAAAACACCCAACTGAATTTGCTGCAGTCATCAGTGACCACCAAGCAGTACTTTTTCTTGTTTATACTCTCTACTGAAACAGGTCCAAATAAGTCCATGTGGAGCAATTCTAAAGGTTCTCTGATAGTTCTTTCTTTAACCTTTTTGCAAGAAGCCCTGTGTTGTTTCCCCTTGTTACATGCAAGACACGAATGATCAATCTTGAATGTCTTGGAAGGTAAACCTCTAACCAGATTGCCTTGAACCAACTTGTTAATGTTCTTGAGATTTACATGCCCCAATCTTCTGTGCCATAAAACAACTTCATCATTTGTTGCCTTTGCAACTAAACAAGTTACTCCTCCAGAAGGAATAATGTTCTTTAGATCCAGACTGTAGACATCATTCTTTCTAGGAGCTCTAAGAATTACCAGATCTTCATCAACAAACTTGAACTTTGGAGATAAGATAAGACATTCTTTATCTGTGAAGAGAACATTGTGCTTCTTATCACAGATTTGAGAAACAGATAAGAGATTAAACTTGAGCTCCTCCACATAGCTAACTTTCTCAAAGTCTAAGCATGATGTCTTAATGGTTCCTTTTCCTGAGATTCTTCCACCTTTAGAGTCATTTCCAAAAGCCACATAACCACCTTTGAACTCTTTAAAATCAGACAACTTGTTCTTGTCTCCAGTCATACTTCCAGAGCATCCACTGTCAATGATAGCATAGTCCTTGAGATCTTCTTCTGGATTGCCCTGTACAAACAATTTCAAAGAATTAGACTCTTTTAGGGACCCAAGTCATAACTGACTTGGATACCCCTAATGGAGTTACATACTCAAATTGCTTGAGTGTGTAAGATCCATTATCCCTATTCACAGAATCTAGATAGTTCCCTTTTGGTCTCCATGTTTGTTTTGGATTTATCATTGCACTCTTTTTGACAGTTTGTGGAAGTACTGCTTGAGATCCAACAGTACTTCCCTTCTTAACCCAAATAGATTTCACAGTTTTCTTGGGTCTTTGTGGTCTGTAAGTAGTCCTTGGGTTAGAAGACCTTGATAATGGTGAGTAACTTGAGATTCTAGGTCTTCTATTATCCATCCTTGGATAATAACTTCCATCAGTACTTCGTGAAAGTACTGCCTGTGGTACTCTAGATCTAGCAGTACCTTGATAAGTCACATTAGCAGTACTTTTTGAAGGTACTGTTTGTGTCATTTTTGGTCTAGCAGTACTTATCAACCCATCCCTTGTAAGTACTGCTGATGGAATAAAGGATCTCCTTTGGTGAGGGTACCTAGAGTTTCTTGAGAAATTACTATGGTTCACTCTTTGGATGTTGTTCCAAACTGGTCTTGTTTCCCTTGAACCCTGTGTTCCCTTAGGTTTATGAGTTTGGGTGTGTTTGAAGGTTCTTTCATGTAGGTTACAATCCTTAATTAGGTGATTAGGACTGTAACATACAAAACATAATTTACCCCCTTTGTTCCCAAGTCCCTTTGTCCTAGATTCTTGACCAACACTGTTTTGACTGTTTGGTGACCTGTTTTCAAAAGATGTTTCACTATTCTCTGAGTTAAAAGCAGTTTCCTTTTGACTTTCTGAAACATCAGTCTCTTCATCATCACTATCAACCCAATCTTCAATTATGACTTTATTTCTATCAATTGCTGATTGACTAGATTTTGTTTTCTCTTGATTAACAACTTTATTCCTAATGGCTAGTTCATCTATCCCTGTAAAGGAGACATTTGCCCTAGGTGGAATAATTGTACCTGTAGGTGGAGGTACTGCTTTGTAGGCCTTTTCTCTTTTGAAATTTTCGTACGCAGAATCAGTCAAAGTTTCATCCCCAGATGAAATGTCACTTTCCATACTATTGCTAGACTCAATCCCAAACCCTATACATGACTTATCAGACACATATCTTTGTTTGTTTAGGACTTCGTTTTGAAGTACAGAAGCATTTGACCATTTTTCAAGTTTTACCTTGAAGTCATCTCTTTCTTTTAAGGCTTGATCTAGTTCCTTTTGTTTTTCTTCTAGTTTCAAATCCCTTATCTTTAAGTCATATTCCATCTGTTCATACTTATCACCCCATGCATATTCATTCTTTTCATGTGTTTTAAGTATGACCTCTAATGACTCTAAGCTCATTTGATATCCTAGAATTTCAGTCCTAGCTCTTTGAAAATTATCTCTTTCTTTTTGATAGTTTTCAAGCAACAGTTTATAAGACTTACTACATTTGGAACAGTAAGGTACCTCTGAGTTTGTAGCCATTAAAGCTAGAGATACTGGTGTATCATCATCTTTATTGCTCCAGTCAAAATCACCAAGTCCATCTTGTCCAAAATGCACATGTTCTGCATCAAACTCCATGCTCCAATCATCTTGTTCAACTCCAGTCAGTGCCATCATAGCATATGTCACTGGTTCAGCATCAAATTCCTTGGTCCAATCAATATCTTCATTGTTGTCTGTTGCCACCAAGGCTTTTGAGTTTGAATCTTCAATAGCCACAGTCTTCTTTTCCTGACGACCATTTGCTCTGTTTTCTTGATACTTAGCAAACCGACACTCTCTAGCAAAATGACCCAACTTTTGACAATTAAAACATTCAATCTTTGATTTGTCAAAAGTGATCCCATTCTTTGGCTTGAGATCAATTGGTCTTCCTGTCTTCCTCATAAACTTCCTTATCCTTGCAGTTATCATAGCCACCTGCCACCTAATGTCAATTTCTTCCATAGCATCTTCATCAATTTGTAGCAGGTCTTCATCATCATGAGTTGTAGGCATGGATGCTTGTTGAGAAAAGAAGGAACATATGATTTCATCTGAGTGAGAAGCATAGTTAGGAGCAGTGGGAACCTTGCTTGAGGCAGCTTGTGTATATCCTTTTGGGATATTGGTTGGTTCAGCAGTACTTTGTTTCAAAGTACTGCCCTTGACTTCTGTGGACAGGAAAGCAATGTTTTGAGAATTTGAATTTGAGACACCTTTCAATTCATGCTCATACACCTTTAAGTTGTTGTAATAACCTCAAAATCTACTCATCCAATCCAGGGTTGGTCCTCGGAATCATGGTAGCCACTACATGCCACACAGATGGTAGGCTTCTTAGAAACTTCAAATTTGCATCTTCAATGGACACTGTAGCATCATGTAATTCAAGCATGCTAAGGATATGCTAAAACCTTTCGTATGCGAATCTAGTTTCGTCTCTAATCCAATAATAAATGTCTCAAATTGTCGTTTCATACAGATTCTTTTGCATCTTCTTGTGGTGCTTCGTTTCTCCAATCTGCTTTTATGGCTATCCATAAAGATCTTGCATCTACATCATCAATAAAACTGAGAGATGTCTAATCAGGATAGTGGCAGAAAGCAGTTATATTAATAGGCTTCTCCCTCTCATTGTTTCCTTCTTGCGTTGCAGCAAGTGAAGTTTTTAGATGCGACACTGAGGGAGATGCAGGATAGTTTGTGGTTTGTTTCTTCCATTGGTGATTATTTCCCATAGTATGTGATCAATGATAGCAATGTACTTGTCCGCATCTTCATGGACATAGGTCATATTCACCTTTCTTGATTACAAGGGATTCTAATGCAGTAACGGACGATGTGGGAGGATAGTTCTGTTTCATCAGACACTTTTATGAGTTTAGAAAGATTTCGATTGATTAAAAGTTCTTCTAGATCAGAGTCTCTTCACAAGCTCTGATACCACTTGTAGGATCGATATTCCTTAATGAAACACTGATATACTGTCAACTATGCGGAATCTAGTTGGCAGTACTTAAGAAGAACACACAATAGTTTCTCAAACGATTTCTTTTATAAACCTTTTGAATCTGCCTAAATTGCAGATCCCTAATACAATACTAATAATTCTTAACTCGTGTTTTTCTATCTCTGTTTTTCTATATCTTAATATCTTCCTAGAGATCCTTTTATAAACATAAGGATAACCTCTAGTAGATGTACAGTCCTTGTATATCATAAACTCTAATCAATACTAATCATTAAACTAACTGTTACAAGATAATTACTAACTGTTTAAATGATAATCCTTTAAGATTCCTTTATCCACGGCAGTACTTCGATCTTTGACTGGCAGTACCTTGACTTTCTACTTAGCAGTACTTTGACTTTTTGCTTAGCAGTACGTTGACCAATTGACCAATTGACTTGTTTTTCCCAACAGCATCCCTTCCCATTGCAGTCAATAATTCCCCTCTACATGTATGCTTCAAAAAACATCCATCTAGTCCTATCACCTTTCTACAACTAGCTAACCAACCATCTCTAACCCCCTTAAAACAGATGTACATCCTTTTAAAGTAAGTCTTACTAGAAGAGGTATCTTCTACATCTAACCTACAAGTTGTTCTTGGATTTGAATCTATATTAGCTTGTCTGTTGATGTGCGGTCATTGTAAACGCAACCAGTCTTTACAACTCCCTAGGCGGTGTACCTAACCATTGTAGTGTAGTATAGGTAAGACTCGGGGGTTGTTATCGTTCTCTAGGGGAATAGGTTAGGAAGGTTCGAACTAAATGTAACTAAGGTCTAAGGGTTGAAAGAAGATTATTTTTTTGTATTTTTATATTTTTAAGAAAGCAATTAAAATCTCTGGTTTGAAAGGGGTTTTGGTTTTAAGCTAATTAAACTAAATTAAATCTAAACTACATTGGTGGAAACTCGTATAGGTAAATAATTGTGTTTACTTAATCATGCATTACTCCTTAGTTTGATCCTCCTAATCATATTGCTTTTTCACTCTTGTGATGTAGTGTGTAAGTATTTCCTAATTTATGAACGAATTACATGAACCCGCCGTCTATGCAATATTCCGTTAAGGCAACGCACAAGTAAGGTAGTATGAAGATTATTACAAGGCCTCAAAGAGTACATTACATGCATTAAAACACTTAAAAGGTGATTAACCATATAAGGGTAAGGTGGTATGAAGACTGTTACCGATGGTATCCTTTCTACACAATCACGTTTCCTTAGACGTCTTACAAGCAATTAAGAAGCTAGTTTTCTAGAGCCTAACGTGCATACTCATCAACAAGAAGCAATATTAAAAGGATTCACAAACTAACTTTCGTGCAATCATAAGCAAACACTATAAGATCTAGCCTATCATGTTAAAAGGAAGCAAAGAACAATAATTAATCAGACAACAAGACATATTGAAAGATTAAAGGATAAAGAACTTCACTTGATTAAAACATGGAGTAATTGGTAGATACAAAAGGGTTTGAGAACATTAAAAACGACCTAAAAGTTGATAAAGATCGGCTCATTAAGATACCTTACGAATTCTACTAAGTTCCACACTTAAAACCCTAATTCTGAGTTTGTTTTTAATAAATTTGGCCCGTCGACGGTTGTCCGCTTTAATAATCCTGACATCGCGCTCTGGCGATTCTCTAGGCTTCTTAAGTCGGTTAAGTTCTGACGCCGTCGCTTGATCGTCCTGACGTCGTTGCAAGAAATTACGACGCCGTCTCCATGGTCTGTATGCCCTATTCTTCTTCGACTTTGGTTTAGAGTTGTAATCTAATTCGTTTCTTCCCCAAATGAGCCCAAGTCATGTGTATTTCCTCCAAATGTCATCCAAGTGCTAAAAACACAAAAAGAAACGATTAAGTACGTATTTTGAGCATATTTGCATGATTTAGGGGTTAAATGACCCAAAAAAGTGTATAAAATGACACATCATCATCTGTACTCCCATAACTTCCCATAGTGGCCAATTAGACCACCTTTATGATCATACAAGGCTGTTTGTTTGGCTCTTTTGCATTGGCCTATACTAACATCAATCATGCACTTATGCCTTATGTCTTCCTCTATTGTTCTCAAAGGAATAAATGGATCTTTTATAATCTCTCTACATTGTTAGTTTCCTCCAAATCATCACTAGAATACCCATTAATACTAGAGTCAGTATATTCTGGTTGCACATTCTCATAATTCAAGTAATCCATAACATCATATCCAAAGTCTTCTACATATAACTCAACCATAAACCCATTATAATACCCAAGCTTTAAAAAAGCATCAACATCAGAATCTGATTTGAGCTCTTTTATATCTAAACCTAGTTTCTTACCAGTTTTGCAATAATATAGTGATTTAACAAG
>BQNB010015080.1:0-52345 GCA_026074375.1 Tanacetum coccineum | reverse complement strand
GTTAGTCCTTATTAGTTTTAAGGACTAACAAAGGACTAACGGTGTAAATTATTTTAGGACTTTTTGTGAAATTGATTTAACATTAAGGCTCATTTAGGTATTTTGAGGGTTTTGTCTTTTTGTGGGTTGACCAAGGGTTGACCAAGGTTGACCTTTTGCTAGAAACTTCCGGCTCTTGTGCACTCTATCCGTTCCCGTGTTTGGCTTTGTCCATTTTCGCTTTGATTTTGTCCATTTCTTTAATATTCGTACCTACACATACACAAACACAAAAACAAGCATATATTTGCCATTTTTATTATGTTTTTGGTCTTTTGGGTTCGTTTTACAAGGTAAAAGGTATGTGTAAAATAACACATACCAAATACCCCCATACTAAGGTATTGTCGTGTCCTCACGCAATGCTATAAGTAAGCACTTAGAAAACTAAGAATCTCAATCTCTCTCGACTAATTACCTCGAAAAGTAGCTAAGTGTTCATCGAGGTGAATTAAAGAATCAAGAGTTTAGAGAAGTCCCATTTTTACCATTATTGAAGATATACGCTTATTACCACTAATATTTTTGTTTTTTTTCTTTTTCTCATTATTATTATTATTTTAGCAACTAGCTAATTTTGACTTTCGTTATTTTCATAACCATTAGGGATCACAGAACAAGATGCATTTCGATCCGAAAATGCCCCCAAAAAGGATAAATTCATCGTTCTCGACTTTTCACTTGCTCCAAACCAAGCTTAAAACGAAATCACAGTTAAATATCAATTAAAATGCTAACACTAATCATATTTACAACATGTGAACTTTTCACTCCCGATAATTATTATATCTTAGGTGAATGTGCTATTTTGAATTTCAACCATGGATCAACATTTTGCAAAATTCTATGTTTCACGTTCCACCCGAGAATAATGAGTTTGAAGGCGAGATCATCCCATGTAGCGACTTTCGTCTCGGCACATCCCAACCTTGCGGCTAAGTGACCAGGTTTTTGACACCCCACAAAGACTAGTATCGGGACTCACGGACCTTAGGTTTCAAAAACTCTCAGGTTTCCCGTTTACACATAGCTTATTTAAAAACTTAAAATAGATCAGTAAAGTTTCAAAGCATATATATCACTTTTAACAAAAGAGCAAATTTTATTAATCTCAAACTTATTTTAACATAACTTTAATGCAATTGTAACCCTCGACCTTTTAGAAGGCTGCAACATCGGTTGTGAGCCGGCAAGATGCAGCAAACTTTTATCAGTCTCGGATTTTTATTCTTACTATGGGCTTTCTTTAGAAGACTACCACATCGGTTGTGAGCCAGCAAGAGGTAGTAAACTTTTATCAGCCCACAGTTTTTATTATTATATTTTTTTCATTTTTCATCATTTCAATTTTTTTATTATTTTTTTTACTTTATATAAAGAAGACTTCTTTTTGAAAAATTTAAGTATAAATTTGAACTAAGACTAAATTTTTTGCTATTAACTACATAAAATTTGTTGATTTAAGTTTAATCTCCAAAAATAGCACGTATGATTAGTCCGGTTAAGAGCTTATGGGAGAAAAAGCCACAAATTACATACATGAGCTCTTAAGATTTCCAAATAATCCTTGTTTAGCATCCAACTCATACTTAACTCTATCATTTTTCGTTCTTCGCGAATTTCCGCGAATGCTTAGCCTAAAAGTTAAGGAACAAGCTAGAGCTCAACACGCTCGATCGAGTCAAAATTTATTCTTATTCTACCCAGCAGGAAAGTCAAAATTGTGACAAAACACTTATTTTATTTTTGAAAATTTTGAAAATTTTTCATTTTTTTGAAATTTTGGTGGTAAAAACGGGATTACGTGAAAACAACGGCTGCAGGCACAATCAAATTGATAGATTCCCCCCATACTAAAACTACACATTGTCCTCAATGTGAGATTCCCCCATACTAATTCCAATGCATAATCTTGATATAAAGGGGTCTCTACGCAAATCTAAAGCCGTTTATTAAGTATGCTAAAGATAAACGTTAGTCGATAAGATTTTAGGATATCGGATTCCCTAAATGAAGCTGAGGATATGAAGCTCGAATGTATGAATGGACAAAACCATGAACACGAGAGTCTTCAAAATCCGGGCAATCCTGGACAATAAAAATCACAAAACACGAAACACGAGAAAAGAAAGGCTAGCCCCCTCACATTAATTGTTAGAAAATAGATAAGAAGATAGAAACGCTTGTTTTTGTTAACCGAGTCACCGAGCTTTAAATCGACCCCTAAATTAAGTGTCCATGGGTAAGGAAGCAAAAAGAAAATCTCAATGGAGTCTTCATTAATGTTTGGATAAACATTAAAGCACATGAAAGTTCCATCCCGATGAGATGCCACCGGCTCTAAGTGGAGATGTCGGGGTCAAAAATGGTGTCTTCACTCCCGGTGGAGAGAAGTAAAGGAGAATCCACAGGGTAGGTGCGATACGGGAGAAAAGTCCGAATGACAAATGTGAAGGAATCGTCATCTTCAACATTAATCTCACCTCCCCCTAGGTTAAAACATTCATCTTCATTGAGCTCATCAAAATTGTTTATCACGGGTGCATCGGGCTCAATGTCGAAGGTAAACGCTCTTATACTCAGGAATCGGCTCTTTGTAAAGTAAGTCGTCAGAAAAATGATATCACCATCCGAGGTCTAAATCATCTCAATACCCAGAGGTCTCGAGTCTTATAGACCAAGTAATGTATCAACCTCTTCATAAGAAAATCACTATCCACAATGGGAATAGGAGAAAAGGAGGGATTTTCAAGCATAAAAGGAATAGACGGAGTGAGTTTCAATGCCTCGATCTTATCAACGAGAAGATTTACGTTTACTTTAATTTACAGAAGGAAATATCGTCCTTATTTGAAGAATATCATTTGTCAATTTTTCTCCTTCTTCTTCATCAAAATCTTCTTCATCAATTCCTGGTAAAATTGGATCAATAAAATCGGTCACCGACTAACTCTCTGAGGAGGGAAAATCTTATCTTAGGAGATGTGAATCGATACTATCTGACTAGCAAAGTGTTAATAAGTACCATTCGGCTATCAAAATGATCACAAGACGCACTCACAAATTATCGTCAAAATACCCTTAAACTCACTTGGGATTGGGACAAGGTTCTCAACACTAGACTTTTCCGTTTCCGGAATAGTGTTAAGATGCTCGTCCCCCATACTTAGAGAGTTATCGGGCTCCTCAATCGGTAAGTCTGGTGTGATTGCTTTATGCTTTCTATATAAAATAGTATACTCATCATCATCATTATAGAAGGTAGGACAATTCCAACTTGGACTATTAATAAATTCAGATAGTTCCTCATTAATATGTCCCACATCTTCAAGGAGTTTACTCATCAATTCTTGAATATCTTCTGTTGTATTGTTGTCAGTAAAAAGCATGTTATTGTTGGGAAAATCTATCCAAGCTACCAAATAAAACCTTTGGTATTTCTCCAAAAGGTATACGACTAAACTTCCTTAGGAAGGTTTGAATGTTTTCTTTGTTAAGTTTTCTCTATCTTGCAACACTTTCACATCATCAATCATAGAAAAATTCCCATATAGAGTAAAACTCTTAGCTGCCTGCTCCTCCTGCTCTGCCTGTTTTGGTTGAATTCCCTTAAGAATTTGCAAATCATTCATAAGCTTAAGTAGCAATTCTTGCATAACTTCAGGTTGATTCTGCTCTTCTTCCACGGCTTGCTTAATTTTAAGAAATCTCTCCTCAGCTAGCAATAAGGCCATGCACTTTTCTTTAGGAGGTATATGATCATTTTTTTTTTTATATACTCTTTAAAATGCTTGATGGTTTCCATCAAGTTTTTCTTAGCTTGCAACATTTCCGTATCCGTTGATTGAGGAGGATAATGAATTTCGGGAAACTACGAGGGTTGATATTGGTCAAAACCGGAATAAATTGGACCATAACAAAAATTAGGATCATAATTTTGGTTCAACGGTTGACACTGAAAATTCTCATGAAGACCCCCGTAATTTTCACAAGGGAATTGTTGTGGTTGACTCGGAAAATAATGTAGAGGTTGGTTAAATCCAAAGTCTTGATTGTAACAGGGACCCTGATCAAAGACGGGTGTGTTCCCTGTTTGACAATCGTAACCCGGATGAGAGTTCCCTCCACAAAATTCACACGAGTATGTCTCGTATTGGTATTGTGGAGGTTGGTTGAAGAAGTTCGGTGTTTCATCATAAGGATTTGGGTCATAGACAAACTCTTCTCCGGATCCTACACTACTACAGCTCGGACAGATTTCCCACCATTAGTACGGACCTCCACAATACGAGCAACCAAAATGGTTATACGAAGACATGTCGAAGAATTAAACGGATAAGAGGATAAAGAAGATAAGAATTAAATGTAATAAGAGGATAAAGAAGAATATTTTTTTAGATTTTAAAATTAAAATAAGAAAGAAAAATATTTTTGGTAACCGAAAATCAAACGTGCACGGTAGCTCTCTAAAAATACGTACAAGAAAGCGGAGGAGTTGGTAAGCGCGAGGCGCTATTTAGAATAACCCTTCCCCTTTTGGGTGATGTTGATCAAACCCGCCTTAAACTTTCCTTATGGCACGTAATCTAAAGGTGAGCCGTAACAACGATTAATAAATGGTTATTATAATAATATAATTTTTTTTTGTATTTTTATGGTTTTATTAAGAAAATATTAACAAATGAAAAATGATAACTTCACAAGGAATGGTCTTCAAAACACTAATCTTCGAACGAAACACGATAATCGTAACACAGTTCCCCGGCAGCGGCGCCAAAAATTTGATACGCGTCCGAACACACTATATATAATATAATATATAAGTATATAAGGATTATATCAAATAATAGTATAGTAAGTATTTTCCGTCGGATTTAAGAAACAAACTTTTAACCAAAGTTGTCTTAAAAACCTCCCGGGTCGTTTTCCCTCGACGAAGTGTGAATTGAAAATCGGTTAAGTCCGTGATCGCGCGTTTTGAATGGTTTCAAAGATTTTGATTTGGGTTTTCTAAATCCTACTAAAAATAAATGACAAGTAGACAAATGTACGAAAACAAGTAAGCAAGAAATGACAATTAAACACGTAAGCATAAAACGTAAACGGGAATTAAAAACGCGACATTTAAAACCTAAATTATCTAAAATTAAACCTAAAATGATTTTTCTAATTTTCCTAATCCTATTTTACTAGCTTATAAGAAAGGCTAAGCGAAATTCTAAAACGAGAACAATTTAAAGAACTTAAAAAACAAAGAAACGAGAAAGGGAACGAAATCCCGTTTTTTAAAAGTGAAATTTCAAAAATATTTACTTACGAATGTAAATGTAATTTTTATAAACCCTAAATGACAAAAGAAAATTTTCAGAAAAAGAATTATATTTTTTTGACTTTTATTTTTTTTATTATGAATTAAAAACATTTTTAATGAAAATTAATTATTAAAAATATTAAACTATTTTAATAAAAATGGGAAAAATTCTGGAAATTAAGCTGAACTATTTAAAACTTAAGAAAAATAAAAGAGCTGAGAAAACTAATCAAATAAGCAGGAAAATAAGCTATAATAAGCGGATAAGCAAAATAGTAAAACAAAGCATAAAAGAATTAAAGATGGAACTTGTGACAGGAAAGTCCCAAGGGCAGAGATGGTTTGTGTGTGTTGTGAAAGGGTTGAATATGGTAGAGGTCAGGGGTTCGAGCCTTGCTCACCCCTGACTTCCCATAATCCCCTTTTTATTTATTATTTTTTAAAATTTTCTTTTTGGAAAAGCAAAGATAAGCTGAAATAAGCATTTTTTTATAAAAACACTTTTTATGAAAAAAACACAAATAAGCTAGAAAATAAGCAAAACTAGATGGCAGTTTAAGCTCTAAACTAAATAAAACTCAAGCAAAGGATTGCTAAGATTCTAAAGACTCAAAAAGCAACTAAAGGCTGAATAAGCTAAAAACTAAACCTAAGAATATCTAATAAGCACCTAGGGATGGGAATAAGCAACTAAATAAGCTAAAAATACTTCAAAGAAGCTCAGCAGTACTAACTTAAGGTTAGTACTGCTAGCATATACCTGAAACTAAATAAGCAGCTTTAAACCTTGATAAGCTTTCTGGAAAAGCTTAAACTGAGCTTATCCAACCTATACTACTTAATAAGCACTTAAAATCTACTATAAGCTCAATTTATAAGCTGAAAAGCAACAAAAGTAATCTCAGACAACAAGGGCCTAGGAAATTTGTCTATTTCCAAAACCTGACTTTTAAGCACAAATTAAGCTCAGCTAATAGATCCTTACAGCTTATTGACTACTACACACCTTAAAATTGGCCATCAAAGAACATAAAACAACTTTTAAAAACCATTTTGAAACTCAGAATAAGCTAGAATAAGCATATGAAAAAGCTGTTTTTAAAAAGAAATTCAATTTTTGGTTTTGAAAATTCTACCTGAAATGCAACTTTTAAGCTTCAATTTGGATAAGCAATAAGAACCTTATGGACTTAAAACCTAAAAACAGATCTAGATTAAGCACCAAAGAACACTTAACAAGACTCAAAAAGAATTTTGAAATAAAAAATAAGCTAGAAAAACTAGCTGTCAAAATGACAGCTTAAAATTAAATATTTTTGGTTTTATTATTTTCTTTTTTAGAGTTTTTTGACAACTGAAATCTAAAACTTAAACTCAAAACTATTTGACACTTATCTGAAATGCAAAATAACTAAATTTAAGACACACTTGACACCTTTAAAGAGCTTTTTAAAAGACTTAACCTAATAAGCTATAAAAAGATAGTTTAACTATGAAAATAAGAATATAAGCTTAAAACCACTATACTAATTTATAAACTACTCTAAACTGATAAACTTACTCCTAAAATTAGATTAAAACCAAAACAAATTCGCTTATAAGCCAAAGATCAGCCAAGGCAGTTTTAGCTATTAGCAAAAATTGCAATCCCAACACCCCTTATTAATTCAGTAAAGCAATTTTAACCTATATAAACAAAACTAAAAATACTTGGTAAAGTGATAACTGATTAAGAATCAGGGTAAATGAAAGGACAAATTAAGATTTAACAACAAATATTAAGCAACAATAATAATCTAATAAGCCAACAGTACTAAGCTATTGAAAAGATGGAAATTGAAAAAGAGAGTGTGCACCTTAACCCCTTGCTCAAAACAGAGGTAATATAACCATAATAAGCTCTAATTTCCTACCCAGCTCATTAATAAGCCCCAACATAGAACCCTATAAGCTTCTTACCATTGCTTAGCTATCTTCCAAAAGCTTATTTTCCTTTTTCCAAACTGATTATTCCAATCAATTTAGCTAAAATAAGCTTGAGGATGCTTATTTAAGCTCTGGAGAATATAAGTGAACAAACAAACAAACTTATTCAGAGCTTATTGAGCTTATTTAAAACTTCTAATCAAATGTAGCAAAATTCTCATAAAAGTAAAAACACAATTTTAAAGTAAATCGCAATTTTATTAATAAAGGAAAGATTACATGGCTTTTAACTGAAAATTACATTAAGTAAAGACAAATAAGCTGTAAATAAGCTCTTATATCCTACTCTACTCTATCCTACACCTAGTTATTTGCTGTGTGATCCCAGTGAGCTATTTATAGCCCTGAAGAGATGATTCTAGATCCAGGGACGCTCCTCCTTTATTTAATTCAGACCATTAATCCATAACTGCTTTCTAGTCACTTGATCTTAACCGTTGAAAGCTCTACACGCATACTTAGCCAATCAGAGGCATTGGGATTGCCAACGTAGACACCTGAGTGTCAGATGTGTCAGCCATAGCTTCTAGAAGGGTCATCTTTTATTTAAAGAGGGTAATTTGAGGTCTAGTTAAACTTGGGAACAACGGTGAACAGTGAAACTGGTTTTCCCGCGCCCTTTTCTTTATATCTTTTGAAGTTTGACCCTGTGAAAAAGGGTTGTTTTGGTATTTTGAGGGTTTTGTCATTTAATGGTTTGACCAATGTTTGACCATGGTTGACTTTTGCTAGCAAACTCCCAGCTCTTGTGCACTCTTTCTATTCTCGTGTCCGGTTTTGTCTATTTTTGCTTTGATTTTGTCCATTTTTTCAATATCCGTACCTGCACATACAAACACAAAAACAAGCATCTATTTGCCATTTTTATTATGTTTTTGGTCTTTTGGGTTTGTTTTTCAAGGTAAAAGGTATGTGTAAAATAACACATACCACATGGTTTGCTTACTCTTCTTCAAAACAAACAATTTTTTGGACATGACAAAGAAGACCCTCATGCTCACATTTGTTATTTCAACAAGATCACTTCTACGATGAAGTTCCCAAACGTCCTGAGTACGTCGGTTAAGCTTATGCTTTTCCCATTTTCCCTCGAGGGTGCCGCCCGGATTTGGCTTGAAAAATAACCCTCTCGATCGAATCTTACATGGGATGATCTTGTTTCGAAATTCATCAACAAATTCTTCCCTCCTTCTAAAACAACAAATCTTCGAAATGAAATCACGAGATTTCAACAACGATTTGATGAAACTTTTTACGAGGCATGGGACCGATTCTATGATCTTCTTCGGGCATGCCCACATCATGGATTTTCAGAATTACATCAACTCGTTACTTTCCTTATAATGACTTACTCTCGGATTGTTGCCTAGCTAAGACCAGAACTGTTGCTTGATTAATTCGTAATACATATGTCTTATCTCAGCTGAACGTAGCAAAAATCCGCCCTAATTTCCAAATCCTACCTCCTCACAATCAACGCCCTTGACCACGCCAACGCCCACTCCGGTCGCGCTACTTGTGTGAGTCGCAGGGCCCCGTCCCCGACCCTCCCACTTCCCCACCCCCCCGCCCTGTATCTCACCATCGCCACACGCACCCGCGCGACCTTGCCCCGATGACCCATCATCGAGAGCAAATCCAAAGTTCATAATTCACGTAACAAACCGGTTGTTGCCAAAGTGAATGCGAGCTCTTCTACCCCCGGTATTTCTCCCGATGTTTCCGAACTTAAATAAATATGGTTGATGAAAGCTTCTTACTTCTTGATATAGAAAAAACCAAACCCAAGCTCCCGCTCCCGTAAAAGCTTGGTCGAGGAAAGTTGTGTTACTTGTGGTGGTGCTCATTCTTACAGAAATTGTCCCGCCACCGATGGCAACGTTTATCGTGACAATATTCAAGAATATGTTTCCCAAGCCGTCGAAGCTAATTTCAATCAAGGAAATACCGGTTACAGAGCCCCGATTGCTAATCAAATTCGACCTCCCGGTTTTCCTCCCTTTCAACAAAACCAATGAAATAACCAAAACCGTTACAATTAAAACCGGGGGAATAATTACAACCAAGGCTAAATTTATCGACCCCCGATTATTCAACCCCCGGCTCACCAAGCTCCACCTTACCAAGCTCCAGCTCCACAAACACAAGGTGTGTCGAAAGATGATTTTCAAAACTACGTCAAAGCTAATGATGCAGTTATGAGAAATATGCAAAATCAAAACTTGCAAAATCAAATGACAAATTTAACGGACATGCTTTCCATGTTTGTAAATTCCAATACCGCTTCTACTTCGGGCTCAGGGACACTCCCTAGTAATACCATTACTAACCCGAATGTAGACTTGAAGGGTATTACCACCTGAAGCGGTGTTGCTTATCAAGGACCCACGATTCCTACTACTTCTTCTTCTCCTCCTAAAGTAGTGGAACGTGAAACGAGGTGACAAAGGACATGGTGCCTCCTATTAATAACAGAATTACCAAAGACGTCCAACCTCCGATTGTCCAAGTTTAACCTCATGTACCAAATTCTGAGCACGTTGTTGCTCCCGTTAGTGCTCGGATGCCTAACCCGAAACCATCAATTCCATATCCGTCTAGACTTAATGACCAAAAGATTCGCGAAAAAGCTAACAATCAAATTGAGAAATTTTACCAAATCTTCAATTCTATAAGACCTTATGATACACCATTTTGAAATTAGCTTCGCGGATGCTTTAATTCTCATGCCTGAATTTGCTTCTACACTTAAGAGTTTGATTGGAAACAAAGAAAAATTAAGTGAAATGGCTAGAACTCCGTTGAATGAGCATTGCTTGGCGGTTCTCCTCAAAAAGTTACCCGAAAAACTTACGGACCCCGGCAAATTTCTCATACCGTGTGATTTTCCCGGAATGGATGAGTGCTTAGCCTTGGCCGATCTTGGCGCTAGCATAAATCTCATGCCATTATCCGTGTGGAAAATGCTTTCTCTTCCGGAGCTCACTCCTACTTGTATGACTCTTGAACTTGTGGACCGTTCGATCTCCCAACCGATCGGTATCGCCGAAGATGTCGACATAAAAGTAGGAAAGTTCCAATTCCCGACCGACTTTGTAGTCGTAGACTTTGATGCCGATCCTCGAGTTCCCCTAATTCTCGGGAGATCCTTCTTAAATACCGGACGTGCTTTGATTAATGTGTACGAAGGTGAATTAACTCTTCGTGTTGGAAAAGAAGCCATAACATTCAATCTTGATCAAACTTCGAGATACTCCTCTAATTACAATGATAATTCGGTTAACCGAATCGACGTCATTGAAATGGCTTGTGAGGAGTATTCTCAAGGAGTTCTCGGTTTCTCCGATGTGATCGCGATGACAATCCCACTCCTTATTATGACCCGATCGTTTCTTACCCTTCTTCACGAACCTCACTCCTTCGGGGATAGTGATTTTCTTCTCGAGGAAGTCGACACTTTCCTTGCTCTCAAAGATGATCCAACTTCATCGGAAGTTGATGACTCTTATTACGATCCGGAGGGGGATATTCTTCTTCTTGAAGCATTTCTCAATGATGATCCATCATTACCCCCTCCCACTCAAGGAAATTATTTGCCTGAAATTCGAAAAGAACTCAAAGTTTGTGAAGCTAAAACTGATAAATCTTCAATTGATGAACCTCCTGAGTCGAATCAAGACTTCCTCCTCATCTTGAATACGGCATTTTTGGCAAGGTGCGATAAGTTACCGTCCATAATTGCTAATGACTAGTATCAAGGAAAAGAAAGTCTGCTCTTATAAGAGGTTTTGAATCACACCAAGCGATCCCATCAGCCTTGGAAACTCTCTGACATTAAGGGTATTAACCTGGAATTTTATACTCACAAGATTCTTATGGAAGAGGACTATAAAACGGCGGTCCCGAACACCAAAGACGGGTGAATTCCGAAAGAAAGATCCACTGATGTCTAAAAAGGAGGTTTGAAAAACTTCTTGACGCCGGATTAATTTACCCGATCTCGGATAGTCCTTGGGTAAGCCCCGTACATTGCGTACCTAAAAAAGGTGGCTTTACCGTTGTTGAAAATGATGAAAATGAGTTGATCCCGACTCGATTGGTTACGGGTTGGCGTGTATGCATTGACTACCGAAAGTTAAATGAAGTCACCCGTAAAGACCACTTTCCACTACCGTTTGGGATCAAAATGCCTTGAGAGATAACGGGTAAACGAATACTATTGTTTTCTCGATGGTTTCTCGGTTACTTTCAAATTCCCATCGACCCTCATGATCAGAATAAACCACACTGGGACATGTCTTTATGGAACGGTTCGTCGCTACCGTCGCATGCCTTTCGGCTTATGCAATGCACCGGGCACGTTCCAAAGGTGTATGATGGCTATCTTTCATGATATGATCGAAAAAACAATGGAAGTCTTCATGGACGACTTCTCGGTCTTTGGGAATTCATTCGGAAATTGCCTCTCTCGTGTGGACAAGATGCTTAAAAGGTGTGAAGACACCAATCTTTGTCTAAATTAGGAAAAGAGTCATTTCATGGTTAAGGAGGATATTTGTCCCTTGGACAATAAGATTTCCCAAAAACTGAAAGGGATTGAGGTTGATAAAGCCAAAGTCGATGTGATTGCTAAGTTACCTCATCCCACCACCGTTAAGGGTGTTCGGAGTTTTCTCGGTCATGCCGGTTTCTACCGACGGTTCATTAAGGATTTTTCCAAAATTTCCCGACCGATGACTCATCTTCTTGAGAAGAATACTCCGTTCATCTTCTCCAATGAATGTATTCAAGCTTTTGAAACGTTAAAGAAAAAACTTACCGAAGCTCCAATCTTGATTGCCCCAGACTGGGACCTACCCTTTGAGCTTATGTGCGATGCAAGCGACTTTGCCATAGGTGCAGTCTTGGGGCAACGTCATGAAAAACACTTTAGGCCTATACACTATGCTAGTAAAACAATGAACGAGGCGGAATCGCATTACACCACGACGGAGAAAGAAATGTTAGCCGTGGTGTATGCCTTCGAAAAATTCCGGTCTTACCTCATCTTGAACAAAAGCATAGTGTATACGGATCACTCCGCCCTAAAATATCTCTTTGCTAAAAAAGATTCCAAGGCGAGATTGCTCCGGTGGGTTCTCCTCCTTCAAGAGTTCACATTCAAAGTAATTGACACAAAAGGAGCCGAGAATCTCGCGGCCGATCATCTTTCCCGATTAGAAAATCCTTATGAAAATGTGCTCGACCCAAAGGAGGTAAATGAAAAGTTTCCTCTCGAGACACTTAATATGGTGACTTTTCGTGGTGACTCAAGTACCCCGTGGTTTGCCGATTATGCAAATTACCACGCGGGGAATTTCATTGTTAAAGGGATGTCGTCCCAACAAAAGAACAAGTTTTTCAAGGATGTTAAACACTACTTTTGGGACGACCCCTATTTGTTCAAAATATGTGCGGATCAAATGATCCGGCGGTGTGTTGCAGGCCAAGAAGCTCTCGACATCCTCGAAGCTTGCCATAGTGGACCCACCGGGGGACATTACGGTGCCAACTACACCGCCAAAAAGGTTTTTGACTCAGGATTTTATTGGCCCACAATTTACAAAGATGCCCATGACTTGGTCACCCGATGTGACACTTGTCAGCGTCAAGGAAAAATTTCGCAACGTGATGAAATGCCTCAAAATTCCATCCAAGTTTACGAAATCTTTGACGTGTGGGGCATAGATTTCATGGGACCATTCCCGTCTTCACGAGGGAACAAATACATGCTCGTGGCGGTCGACTATTTATCAAAATGGGTTGAAGCAAAAGAGCTCCCCACAAATGACGCCCGAGTTATTTGCAAATTTCTTAAATCTCTCTTCGCCTGATTCGGTGCCCCTCGTGCAATCATAAGTGATCGTGGAACCCATTTTTGCAATGACCAGTTTGCAAAGGTCATGCTTAAATACGGAGTTACTCACCGTCTCTCCACCGTGTATCACCCACAAACAAGTGGGCAAGTTGAGGTATCCAATCGTGGCTTGAAATGAATTCTTGAAAGGACCGTAGGCGAAAACCGTGCCTCTTGGTCGGATAAACTAGATGATGCACTATGGGCCTTCCATACAGCTTACAAAACACCCATCGGGTACACCCCATATAAGCTAGTATACGGAAAGGCATGTCATTTACCGATCAAGCTCGAGCACAAAGCATACTAGGCCTTAAAGCATGCAAACTTTGACCTTGAGACCGCGGGTGATCATCGTAAGGTTCAACTCAATGAACTAAATGAACTTCGTGATCATGCCTATGAGAACTCTTTGATCTATAAAGAGAAAACAAAGAGGATCCATGACTCCAAGATCAAAAACCGTATTTTCAACGTCGGTGATCAAGTTCTCCTCTTTAACTCTGGATTAAAGATGTTCTTGGGCAAATTAAAATCCCATTGGTCCGGACCGTTCACCATTACCCAAGTCTTTCCGTATGGCATCGTTGAGTTATCTCAAAACTCCGAGCTAAATTTCAAGGTGAACGGTCATCGAATTAAACACTACTTTGGAGGGGACGTACCATAATTGGTTGTCCCGGATCTCCAAACCTTCCTCAAGGACAAATAAATTCGGGGATTGGGTCAAGCTTAGTGACCCTAAACAAGCGCTTCGTGGGAGGCACCCCATGCTTATCCTTCTATTTTCTTTCTTATTTCTATTGTGATGTGAGGAGTCTTGTACTCTTCCAATTTCTTGTTGTTTGTGCTTGTGATTTTTTTGTAGGATTGACCCAAAAATTTTTGAAGACTCTCGTGTTCGGTGTTTTGACCCGGTCCACTCGAGCTTCCTAGCCTTTGCTTGCCATTAGTTTAGGGAAATTCGATATCCTAGAATCTTATCGACTAACGTTTATCTTTAAGCATATTTAATAAACGGCTTAGGATTTACGTAGAGACCCTTCTTAAAACATTGAGAACAATGTTTAATTCTAGTATGGGGGGATCTATCGATTTGATTATGCTTGCAGCTGTTGTTTTCACGTACCCCGTTTTCCCACAAAAATTTAAAAAAAATTCAAAAATAAAATAAGTGTTTTGTCATAATTTTGACTTTCCTACTGGGTAGAATAAGAATAAATTTTGACCCGATCGAGCGTGTTGAGCTCTAGCTTGTTCCTTAACTTTTAGGCTAAGCGTTCGCGGATTTTCGCGAAGAATGAAAAATGATAGAGTTAAGTATAAGTGGGATGCTAAACAAGGATTATTTAGAGATTAAACTTAAATCAATAATTTTTATGTAGTATATAGCAAACATCCTAGTCTTAGTTCAAACTTATACTTGAATTATCAAAAAAAAGTCTTCTCTATAAAAAAATGATGATAAAATGATCAAATATATAAATAAATATAAACTGTGGGCTGATAAAAGTTTACTACCTCTTGCCGGCTCACAACCGATGTTGCAGCCTTTTAAAAGGTCGAGGATTACAATTGCATAAATGTTATGTTTAATATTAAGTTTGAATTAATATATAGATCTCTTTTTGTTAAATTCAAATATGCTTTTGAACTTTGACTATTCTATTTTAAGTCTTTAAGCTATGTATATACGGGAAACCTGAGAGTTTTTGAAACTTAAGGTCCGTGACTCCCGATATTAGTCTCTGTGGGGTGTCAAAATCCTGGTCACTTAGTCGCGAGGTTGGGATTGATTGGGAAATAATTGTGTTTGTGGTTTGGAAAAATCAAATTAGGGTTTTGTGGATTTAATTGATTTACCGAATTGATATTTAAAGTATAAGGACTTGTTTTATAATTTCTGAAACTATGGGGTCTATTTTAGACATGTTATTATATTTAATATATTCTGTATAAAATAAGTTGGGGTAAAAATGTCAATTTGATATGATTATTGGATTAAAATGGTTAATAACATATAATAAGTAATTAGAAATTATTTATTAAAATAGAGGGGACTGAAAGTTGGAAATTCGAAGAGTATAAAGGATTGGTTAGTATTTAATGCATAAAGTAATGATTATGTCATCTTGAAATCTATACGGGCTTGTTTTGTAATTATGGATAAATAAAGATAATGTTAATTATTTAATAAACCAAAATGGCTAATAAGTCATGATGTAAAATTAAGGGTTTTTGACCTGTAAATAAAAAAAATGGAAGGTATAATCTAATAAAAGTGACACATTGATATGTACCCTTTTAAACCTCGAAAATTGTTAATTTTGCATATTAAAAACCATAAAATGGAAATTGTCATATATTTATCCCTAAACTTGTAAGGTTGGCATATTAAGTCCTTAAGCTATTCAAAATGCTCAATAGAATCTCAAATGATGAATATTACTAAAAATGGAAAGTTACTAATTTTGGAAACTTACTAAAAATAGAAAGTTACTAAAAATAGAAAGTTACTAAAAATGGAAAGTTACTAAAAATAGAAAGTTACTAAAAATGGAAAGTATAACTTAAATGAATGGTTTGTAATTCAAAATTCATTCATTTCTTTAGTTCGGTCAAGAGGGAGTGATTTTTTGATATTCCTGAGGTGTTTTCTTGGTTATTGTTTGGCTTTCGGAATAAGGTACCTATATTCGACCTTATCGTTACGGTTTCTCAAACAAACACCAATTGTTGATTTTACAAATAATGAGATAACGAGTGATAGCAATATCATTTCGTACTCTCAATGTTTGTAAGAAATGCTGCAGGCAGCTGTTCAAGATACTAATTTGTATGCACAACAAGATTAAATGATTGTATCTGTGATTGAACAAATGTCAGAACAAATAATTAATCATGTAAATAACTGGGAAAAGGCTAATCAGGAAAAGAATAATGAATCTTTAACCGATGAGCTTGAGAGATATAAAGAACGAGTCAAAAATTTTGAACAACGTCTTAATATTGATTTAAGCACACGTGAAAAAATGATTGATTCTCGTACGGATGATATGATTAAGGAAAAGCTTGCACTTAAGCAGCAAATTAACTCACTTGAACAAAATCTTTCTAATCAAATCAATGAAAAGGCATCTTTATTACAAACATTTACTATTTTCAAAAATGAATCCAAAGAAAAGGAAAGTAAATAGCTAGATAAAGAAATTGATTTAGAAAAGAAGATAAAGGATCTTGATAATATTGTTTACAAAGTGGGTCAATCTGCTTAAACAGTGCACATGTTAACAAAACCACAAGTTTTTTATGATGACACTCACAAACAAGCTCTTGGTTATCAAAATTTATTTTATCTCAAGAAAGCTCAGCGGATTAAACCAACCTTGTATGATAGTAGTGTTATATCTAGTCAACATGCTTCTATTCCTGTTATTGATGATGAAGAGACATTGATTTTGGAAGAAGTAAGTCGATCCAAAATGCTTGCAAAACAAAACGACCCAATGTCAAAAGAAAAGAAAGTTAATACTACTCCAATTAATTATGTTGAGTTAAATCGATTATCTAAAGATTTTGGTAAACGTTTTGTTCCACAACAAGAATTGTCTGATGAACAAGCTTTTTGGTTACAAACTTCACACCCTAATACTGACCAATTTGCTTCATCACCTGTTAAAATTGAGGCTCCCTAGGAACTTCCTAAGGTAAGCCTGATTAATACAAGCCTAAAAAAGGTTAGCCTCAAAAAGGTTAAATACCATCTTAGCCAATTTGACACTGTAGTGAAAAAGCGAATTACACCTGATGCTATTACAGAAGGGGAATGGGGGTTTGAACACACTAAAGCTATTTTTCTAAATAAAATTATTCCATTTTTAAAGACCTTAACAGACATATTCAATGTTTTTGATAAAGATCTTTTAAATGAGGTAACAGAAGTACAAATAGTTTTTAACCAGATGGAAGATGTTGTTCAACAGTGTTTTATAGACAAACAGTGTTTTGAAATTCATAAGAAAGAAAATTTTCTTGAAAATGATCGACTCTTACACCAAATCATGTCTCAAGATGTTATAATATGTGTGATGAATTCTACTGCTGTTTATGATGATTCTGTGAATGAGGAAATGCAAAGTAGTGAATTTTGTGCGAAGTATTTGGATCTTGATGCTAAGCTTTTAAACAAAGAAAATGCGTATAATGATCTTTCAAAAAGTTATTCACAACTTGAAAAACATTTCTCTCTTGTTATCAATGCAATTCAATCAAGAATTTTTTTAAAAGGATTCATTTAGTGATAATTAAAATGCTTTTGAAATTCTAGAATATTTGGAAAATAATGCTTTGAAAGCTCAGCTACAAGCTAAAGACACTACAATTTTCAAGTTGAAGGAACATATTAAATCTATGAGAGAAAATAACAAGGAAGAGAAAGTCAAACATGATATGGATGAAATTGAGACCATAAATATTGAATTGGAGCATAGTGTGGCCAAATTACTTTATGAAAATGAGCGTTTGCATAAAGAAATTGAGCATTTGAAAAAGATTTATAAAGATTAATTTGATTCGATTAAAAAGATACGTGCTCTTTCTAAAGAACACTGTGACTCTTTGATTGCTCAATTGAACTCTAAGTCTATGGAAAATGCGGATA
The DNA here is from genome assembly GCA_026074375.1 of Tanacetum coccineum. Lineage (NCBI taxonomy): Eukaryota > Viridiplantae > Streptophyta > Magnoliopsida > Asterales > Asteraceae > Tanacetum > Tanacetum coccineum. Next base: position 34,453 of record BQNB010015080.1, on the reverse strand, counting down.
TAAAAGGTCAAATTCAAGAAAAGGTTTTTGTGTCAACAGCATCACAAAATGAATAAAGGAGATTAAAAGGTAAACATGTGCTTAATAATTCCACCACAATAACTAATGCCACCACTATTGCTCCAGGAATGTTCAAGTTAGATATAGAGCCTATTTCTCATAGACTTAAGAACAATAGAGATGCCCATGAGGATTATCTGAAGAAGACTATAAAAAAATATTGACACCATACGTGGACTTGTAGAACGCACTAGAAAACAAAATCTTAGTGAACCACTCTTAGACTCTGCTTGCAAGTTTACAAAACACGTTCAGGAATTGTTAGTCTATGTTTCTCAGACATCCCCTAGTTTTACAAAACCTAGTGAGAAATTGGTAGCTATCACACCCATGAACAAAGTCAAGAAAGTTAGGTTTTCATAACCTCTCACATCCTCGAGCAACATTCATAAACAGGTAGAGTCATCTAAAACACCAGATTCTAACACACCTGTGTTGCCTTCTACAGGATTGAAGAGTTCTACTAGTGCTAGCAGATCACAGCCTACAGGCAATAAAAAGAATGATAGGATCTCACAAACAACAAGTAGCAACATGAAGAATAAAGTAGAAGTCTAACATATGAGAGTTAAATCTAAGTCTAATAAAAAGAATCGTGTTAAAGACCCTATTTGTGATGCAAATGTTAAGCATACTATGTTAAATGCGAATTCTGAGTTAATTTGTGTTAAATGTAAACAATGTATGTTTGATGCAAATCATGATGTGTGTTTCCTTGATTTTGTGAATGATGTGAATGTGCGCTCTAAATCTAAGTCTGCTAAGAAAAGCCAACAACATAATATTTGGAAACCTACGGGTAAAGTGTTCATTAAAGTAGGATATAAGTGGAAACCAACAGGAATACTTTTCATTATAGTTGGTAACTCGTGCCCTTTAACTAGGATCACTCCCACGAAAGTAGTACATCTTAAGGAAATCACTTCTAATTCAATTGAAACACCAAAACCAAAGATTAAAGACTATATCAGGAGACCCAAATAAATAAAAACTATAGGTTCGAGTAAAAAAGCTAAGATTGTAGAATCTAAGAATGCTAACTACTCGGAACCCAATCATTTGTGGGGATCTAATGCTACAGATGTTCCATCTTCTTCTTCTCTTGTCAATGACAGGTTGTCCAGATTGTTCTCTAGTATCTGGACTCCAGATGCTCTAAACATATGACAGGGAACCGCTCTCAGCTCATGAACTTCGTTAGTAAATTTCTAGGAACTGTTCGATTCGGAAATGACCAAATTGCAAAGATAATAGGGTATGGTGACTATCAGCTGGGAAACGTAATTGTCTCAAGGGTATACTATGTTGAGGGGCTTGGACATAACTTGTTTTCTGTTGGACAATTTTGCGATGCGGATCTTGAAGTTGCTTTTTGAAAAAACACTTGCTTTATTCGGAATTTAGAAGGTGTTGATCTACTTTCAGGATCCAAAGACACAAACTTGTACACAATTTCTCTTGATGACATGCTAAAGACTTCTTCGATCTGTCTACTATCAAAAGCTTCAAAGACTAAGAGCTGGTTATGGCACCGTCGGTTATCTCATCTAAACTTTGGTACTCTTAATAAGCTAGCCAAAGACGGTCTTGCAAGAGGCATTCCAAAGCTTAAATTTAAGAAAGATCATATTTGTTCAGCATGTGCATTAGGCAAAAGCAAGAAATCATCTCATCAACCCAAGGCTAAAGACACTAACCAAGAGAAACTCTATCTTCTGCATATGGATCTTTGTGGCCCAATGCGTATGGAGAGCATTAATGGGAAAAAGTATATCTTGGTGATTTTTGATGATTACTCACGATTTACTTGGGTTAAATTTCTAAGGTCAAAGGATGAAGCTCCTAACACTATCATCAAATGCATTAAAAATATTCAAGTTTGTTTGAATGCCACAGTCCTTAATGTGAGAACATATAATGGAACTGAATTTGTCAATCAGACTCTTCAAGAATTTTATGAAATCAGACTATTGTAGAAGCTTCTCGTACAATGTTGATATTTTTAAAAGCTCTATTATTTTTGTAGGCTGAAGCAATCCATACAACTTGTTATACCCAAAATCGGTCCCTGATCTGTCTTCGATACAACAAAACTTCTTATGAGCTGATGCATGACAAGAAGCTGGATTTATCATTTCTTTATGTCTTTGGTTCACTCTGTTATCTGACCAATGATAGTGAGGATTTGGGTAAACTAAATGCAAAGGCCGATATTGGTATTTTTGTTGGTTACGCACCCGTAAAGAAAGCCTTCAGAATCTATAACATGAGAACCCAAAAAATTATGGAAACTATTCATGTGACGTTCGATAAGCTGATAGCAATGGCTTATGAACAATTCAGTTTAGGACCCGGGCTTCAATCAATAACTCCTGCAACATCCAGTTCAGGACTCGTCCTGTTCATCGACAACCTTTTAATCCACCAACAAGAAATGATTGGGATCGTTTGTTTCAACCTATGTTTAGTGCTATTTCTCTAGTTCCAGTAGCTGATGCACCAAGAGCTGTTGAAATAGCCGCTACACCTTCATCAACAACCATTGATCAAGATGCACCTTCATGTACTTCATCAACCAACCAACAACAACAATCCTCAATCATCTCACAAGGTGTTGAAGAACCGATACCAAATGCACATTTTGACGATCTATGTCATGAACCTCTTCATGATGTTTCTACTTTTCAAGAATCATCGCCAAATACATAGTCCTCGCACTCTCTACTAGAACTGATTGGTAGATAGACTAAACATCATCCGTTGGAAAACATGATTGGTAACCCGTCTCGACCAGTCTCCATGAGAAAGCAACTCGAAATTGATGCCATGTGGTGTTACTTTGATGCCTTCCTAACTTCTGTAGAACCAAAGAACTTCAAAGAAGTTATGTCGAATCCTCATGGATTGAGGTAATGCAAGAAGAAATTCATGAATTTGAAAGACAACAAGTTTGGGAATTGGTGCCTTGTCCAGATAAAGTAATGTTGATCAAATTGAAGTGGATCTTTAAGGTCAAAAAGACTAATTTGGCGGGGTACTCAAGAACAAGGCTAGATTGGTTGCTCAAGGATTTAGACAAGAGGAGGGAATCGACTTTGAGGAATCATTTTCACCGGTTGCAAGAATAGAGGCCATCCTTATCTTCATAGCAAATGCCGCCAACAAGAATACAACGATCTACCAGATGGACGTCAAAACGGCTTTCTTAAATGGCGAGCTCAAGGAAGAGGTTTATGTTTCTCAACTAGAGAGATTTGTTGATCAAGACAACCCATCGCATGTGTACAAGCTCAAAAAGGCCCTTTATGGTCTCAAACAATCACCACGTGCATGGTATGACATGCTGTCAAGTTTCCTCATCTCACAACATTTCTAAAGGTGCAGTCGATCCAACACTCTTCACAAGGAAAGCAGGAAACGACTTATTACTGGTACAATTATCGTCGACGATAAAATATTGGCATTCATCTAATACTGCTATGTGTAATGAGTTGGCTAATCTCTATGACACTAAGTTCAAGGATGTCAATATTGGGCATATGTCATTCTTTTGGATTACAAATTTCTCAAAGTCTTAGCATCCGTCATAAACCAATCAAAATATGCTTATGAAATTATTAAAAAATATAGTATGCTCACTAGTGATTCTGTAGACACACATATGGTAGAAAAGAATAAACTAGATGTAGATCTACAGGGGACACCAGTTGATGCTACACATTACCGTGGCATGATTGGATCCCTCATGTATTTGATGTTAGGAGGACCCCCGAAACTTATTATGAGTCTGCTTATGTGCCCGGTATCAGGCAAAGCCTACCGAAAAGAACTTAAATGCGGTTAAGCGAATATTTTGATACCTAAAAGGAACCATTAACATGGGTCTCTGGTATTCGAAGGATACTGGTATGTCTCTAACAGCATATTCAGATGCAGATCACGCAGGGTGTCAGGATACTAGACGCAGTACATCAGGAAGCGCTTAATTCTTAGGTGACATACTTGTTAGTTGGTCTTCCAAGAAGCAAAAGAGCATTGTGATCTCGAGTACAAAGGCTGAATATATTGCCTTATCATGGTGTTGTGCTCAAATCCTATGGATGCGATCACAACTAACAGACTATGGGTTTACATTCAATAAGATTCTTCTGTACTGCGACAATAAAAGTGCGATTGCTCTATGCTGCAACAACGTTCAACACTCAAGAGCCAAGCACATCGTGTACGCTACCTGTTGTATGAGTAGTGTTGAAAGCAGTCAATGATATGTATGGTGTCAGATGAGTTCAAGAGAGAGAATATAGATAGGACGTCGGAGAAATTTCGCAACTCTTTATGTAATCAAAGAGCTGGTACTTGATTTTCTGTCTTCACAATCAAATTCTCAAGACCGATTGTGCCGTGTAATAATTCAACCGACCGGAGAAGCAAGATTTAGATTCAACGTTATATCTGAGAGATCTTCCGGAGCTTAGTATTGAGTAGTGTGAAGTCTGATTGTGTCTCCTGCGCTAGACAAGCAGTTGTGTGATAGAAGATGCTTCACACTCTCGCTAGAGAGTCATAGAAGAGAGAGGATGTAAAGGTGCTGAAGTATTTGTAAGTAAATTGTAGTGGCAAGGGCGCCATTGGCTTATGTACGGTGTGTTAGGGAGTGTATAAGGTGCGTAGTATGATGTGTATTATGACCGAGTGAAGAGTAGATATAAGAATATACTGCAAGAAAGATTTTATTATCTAGTCTGCTGGTGTGCTCGAATAAGCATTTGTGTTGTTTGTTCGTCGTGAAGAAGATCTAAGTGCCTCGATAGAGAGTTTAGTCGTAGAAGATGTGTAATATCAGACACAGAGTAGAAAGAAATGCAAAATTGTAAAATTTAGAAATATACAAAAATAGGTTTCATGACATGTCTCTGAAATCGATTAACATTTACGACCTTAGAAATGTAATTCAATAATGATATGAGGCTGTAAATGAAGTTCAAGCAGAAGTTCAAACTGTTTTAAAACATGTCAAAATGGCTTGCTAATTCATTGTTCTCGGGAATGAATTACTTTAAATTTATTCAAAGGCTTGTGTTTACTTTGCAACACAACTCGTGCTTCTTTTATACAAATTAATGTACGTGTCAGTGCATTTCTGTGTCAAAATAAGAGAAATCTTATTTTTATGGTGTTGATTTTCAAAATAAAACTTAATCATCTTTCGGTTCTTAGAAAAAGAAAATCAATATTCAAGGCGTGTGTACCACTAAAACAATTGTCTAAGCTCTTTAATAGAAAAACGAGAAATTTGAGAGGGATATATAAATTTATCAAATTGTGTCGTTTCTTCAAAATTCATCACTTTTAGTGATAAAAGGAAAAAGGTTTTTAAAAATAACGAATTAAATATTCAAGGCGGGGTAATTAAGTTTAAACTCATTTAGGGATTTATATGTTATCTTGTTTATGCTTTTTAGGGAATAAATTGATATGGAAGGCTTAGTCTATTTAATGAATTTTGTCGGACTAGTTGTGCCATTAGTAAAACTAGTTTTAACCTTAGAAAAAGTCATTAAATGGAAATGCAATAGGATATAAACTTGGGAGGGCATTTGTGCAAAAAATAAATAGATTTTAAATAAAATAAACACCCCACCCGTTTTTTAAAACACTCAAAACAAACATACCCTTTTTCCCTCTCATTTGAAATTGCCATATCAAGAACACCAAGATTTAGAACTTTTTAATCCTCAAGGTAAACTAGAAATTTGATTATACCCTAACATCCTTCTAATCAAATGGAATTTGCCTAAAACACTCATTGTTGCTCGAATTTCCTTAAAATTGGTTTAGGGTTCATCAAAAATGAAAAGTGGAGTTTATGTTAAATTGATTGGGGGGTTTTGATCTCTAAGGGATATGGGATACTCATTTGAAACAATTTTTAATATGGTTAAAGTTTGAATGAGTTTATCCTGATTCTTAGTGTCGAAAATGTAGGTTTAGGGTCAAGAACTTGAAAAAGTTCATGGGTTTGTGTTAAGAAATGTTACAGTGTTCCTATGTGAGTAATAGAGTGTGCTAAAACAAAGTTTAACACCAAAACTTGAAAATCTTGGGTTTTAGTGTTCATACGTGTCGAAACTTGCATAACTTGATATTTTTATGGTTAATTCATGTTATAAAAGGTTCATAAGTTGTTTATGGTTGCTAAGCGAAATGTATAAACTGATTTGAATGCTTGAAAGTTAAGTTTGTATTTTCATTAAAATTGTGATGGGCGAATTATACAACTTTAACCTTGGGCGATTTATGCAACTTTAACATGGGCGAATTATGCAACTTTGCATTGGGCGAATTATGCAACTTTGCATTAGGCGAATTATGCATAAATGCTTAGGCGAATTATGCAAAAATGCTTAGGCAAATTATGCAAAATTGGTTAGGTGAATTATGCAAATATGCTTAGGCGAATTAAGCAATTATATTAGGCGAATTACACCTTATTTTTACACTAGTAGATTTATTTAGGGTAAATTTTTTTAGTAATCAATCTAGCTACTTAATAGTATATCAATCTATATTGATACACTGATTGTTGTTAATTCTACCTTTGCTGTAATTTAAAGCCTAATAAACTGTGTCTGGTCATCTGTCATAATTCCCTTCACGCATCTAAATCAATCAACATGAACCAAATTATCACTCAGTAAAATACATATCTATTTGTTTGTGTATAAACTGTATTTGGTAAATCTAAGCAGAACCATGACTACTACTGCCGCTCAACAAGTTCCTCTAGACAATGTTTTGGTACCACTTGAGAAACGAGTTGAGATCGGCAAGTGCAATATGAGAATTGATCCAGCGAAGACTCTGAAAGAACCCACATATCAAGTTGAGATCGGCAAGTGCAATATGAGAATTGATGCAACAATTTTGGTTCACCATCAACAAGAAATACTCTACCACTTACAAGTTTAAGATTGATAAAAAGAGTTACAGAATTGATATGGAAGTATTCATAGAAATCTTCCAGATATGTCCTAGACTTTCGAATAAAGACTTTGATGAACTCCCGTCAGATGATGAAATTGTCTCCTTCATTAAGGAATTTGACCACAAAGGAGACATTAAATCTGTCTCTGAAGTGTCATTGATCAGATGTACCAACCATGAAGAACTTTTGCTGAAATCATCAACAAGTGCTTATCTGGGAAAATTACGGGTCTTGACAAGCTTCGACTTTCAAGAGTTCAAAATCTATGGGGAATGTTCTATAAGAAGAAGGTTGATTTTGTCAAACTACTTTGGGAAGACTTCACATTCTAAATAGTGAACAGAGACCACAAGAAGCAAGAAAAGATGTACTATCCCAGATTCACAAAAGCTATCATTCATCATTTCATCTCCAAAGATAAGTCAATTTCGATGAGGAACAGAATGTTTATGCATACTACTCGGGATGATAGCATTTTGGGTCCTATGAGATTTATCTCCAGGTCTGATGACTTCTAAGTATATAGAGCACTACTTCCCAAAAGGATCACTAATCAGCAGATGCGTGACTTTAATACCTACAAGACTTATCTTGCACATGCCACTGGTGCAGCATCACCCAAGATGAAAAGAAAACTCAAGAAACCTGCTTCTCCTTCAAAGTAGAGAACTCTTGTCACCGAAGAGGAAGAAGAACCTGAACCTGCTAAGAAAGCTGTATCTTCTAAGAAACCTGCTACTAAAAGACAGTCTGCTGGTGTTCGAATCCGAGACACTCCTGGTGTGTCTGTGTCAAAGAAGAAGGCACTGACTAAGGCAGAAAGGAGCAAGGGAATTGAATTGCTATCTGAAGCCGCATTACTTGAGGAAGCTCAATTGAAGAAGGCCCTTAGAAGAAGAAAACAAGATACAACCATTCATCAAGCAAGTGGCTCAAGTGAGGGAGCTAATTTTGAATCATAGGTTCCTAATGAGCCAAAAGGAAAGTCGATAGACACAAGTGAAGGAACCGGTTTAAAACCAGGGGTTCCCGATGTGTCCACTGCGGATTCTTCTGAAAGTGAGAACAAATCTTGAGGTGATAGTGGTGATGAAGCAAATGAACAAAGTGAAGATGAAGATGAACAAAATGACTATGATTACGAACAAGATAATGATGAACGGACATAATATGATGATGAAGAAGAAGAAACACAAGATGATGAGTACGTACATACTCATAATGACTATGTACCCACTGTTGATGAAACGAAAGATGAAAAAGATGATGTAACTAAGGAAGAGTATGAAAGAATCAATGAAGAGCTATATGGTGATGTCAACGTTGGTTTGATAGATGCTGAGCCTGTTGACAAAGAGAAAGATGATGAAGAGATGCAGTTGCTGGTCACGTGAATGTTAATCAAGAGGGTGCAGGTAATCAAGTCAAGGATGATGCTCAGGCAACACAGAAGACCAAAGGTCCAATTCTAAGTTCTTCTATTTCATCTGACTATGCTGCTAAATATCTTAACTTTGATAACATTCCATCAGTTGACACAGAAGTTGTCTCTATGTTGGATATTAATGTTCAACAAGAAGTTCCACGTACCTCACCTCTTCTCACCATTCTAGTGTCTGTAATCCCCGAACATACTATTGCCAATCCACCAGAAATAGTCACTACTACTTCTTCAACAACTATTTCTTCTCTTCTGTCTTCACTCTTTCCTCACCTTTAACAATTAACACCAATCCCTACACCAACAACAACAGAAGCTATAACTTTAACCAATGTTGCTCCTGACTCCGAAACCCTCTCTGCTTTCCATCAAAGAATTATTAATTTGGAAAAGGATGTCAAAGAGCTCAAGACTGTTGATCACTCTGCATCACTCCTTTCAACCATCAAATCTGAAGTCCCAAATGCCGTCAAAAAGTACTTTGGAACAAGTCTGGATGATGCTCTCTATAAGGTGCTTAAGAAACACAACGCTGATATCATTAAGGAACACTCTGTTCTAGCTGAAATTGTAGAGAGACTCTGACAGCAATATGTACCAGAGAAAAGCACTGAAGACATCAGAAAATCAAGATGGAGCATGCAAGAAAGCAACAAGAGCCTAAAGAAACTACCACCTCATCTGATATCTCTGCACTTGAAGAATTTGATCAGAAAACAACCTTGTTTCAAACAATGACAAACTCCAAGTCCTTCAATAAAAGTCCTAAATAAAGAGCTCTATATCATGCACTCATAGAGTCAATCCTTGAGGATGAAGATGCTATAGACGAAGGTGTTGCTGATAAATTGAAGAAAAGGAAACAAGATGATGTTAATAAAGACGAAGGCCCTTCCGTTGGATCAGACCGAGGGTTAAAGAGACGAAAAACAAGCAAAGACACTGAACCATCTAAGAAGGCTAAGTCGACTGAAACCTCCAAAGGCACATCTAAATCTCATCTAAAATCTATTGACAAGTCTGCACAAGCAGAAGAGACAGTGTTTGAGGCTGGAGACACTCAAGAGCCACAGAATCAAGGACAAGACATGGGTAATACTGATGATCAACCCAATGTCAAGGCGGTTTCAAAGCATGACTGGTTCAAGAAACCTGAAAGGCCTCCGAATCCTGATTTGGATTGGAATGTTAGAAAATTAGTTGACTTTAGAGGGTTTCAGATAATCAGTGGGGTCGACAGACTGTAACTAAATCTATTACACGCTTAACTAGTGAAATAAAAAAAACATGGGTAATACTGATGATCAACCCAATGTCAAGGCGGTTTCAAAGCATGGCTGGTTCAAGAAACCTGAAAGGCCTCCGAATCCTGATTCGGATTGGAATGTTAGAAAATTAGTTGACTTTAGACCACCTCAAACCTGGATCAGCAAAATTGCTCAAGCAGAAAAACCTCCTCTTTCTTTCGACGAGCTTATGAGCACTCCTATCGACTTCTCTGCCTATGTCATGAACAATCTTAAGATTAATAATCTGACACAAGAACATCTTGTTGGACCTGCTTTTAATCTTTTCAAAGGGACATGCATAAGCCGTGTTGAACTCGAGTATAACTTTGAAGAATGTTATAAAGTTGTAACTGATCGACTGGACTGAAATAACCCTGAAGGAAAAGAATATTTGTTTAACCTTAACAAGCCTCTACCGTTGATTATGAATCAAGGTCGTCAAGTTGTTCCTGTTGACTACTTCATCAACAATGATCTCGAGTATCTGAAACAAGGAAGAGCAAGCAAGAAATATACGACTTCCGCAACAAAGACAAAGGCTGCTAAGTATGATATTCCAGGCATTGAAGACATGGTTCCATCGTTATGGAATCCGGTAAAGGTAGCCTATGATAGATATGCAGTCTGCGGAATTTCACACGGGGGTCCTAAACGACAACGATTCTATGGATTCGCAAGTAACAGGGTGTCCAAACATGATGTGTACTCCACGAAAAGAATCATAGCAGTAACCAAAGTAAAAGTTATGAAGTGGTATGACTATGGTTATTTGGAAGAGATTGAAGTTCGAAGAGAAGATCAGCAACTATACAAGTTCAAGGAAGGTGATTTTCCAAGACTTCACCTGCATGATAATGAAGACATGTTGCTTCTCTTGGTTCAAAAGAAACTCTCCAATCTTGAAAGAGATGTCATTTTCGACTTGGGTGTGGCATTACAGATGTTTACTAGACGTATTGTCATTCTTAAACATGTAAAAGACCTTCAACCAGGAGTCAAAAGCTACCAAAAGAAGCTCAATATCACCAAGCCACAGACATTCAGGTCCGACATCTCCAACAAAACTCCATACACTGCATACAACAATCCTCAAGGAATTATCTATGTAGACAAGTACAATAAAAACAGGTTGATGCGCTCGGATAAACTTTACAAGTTTAGTGATGGGACACTCACATCTGTTAGAATTGTTCTTCATGATATTGCTTCAAACCTGAGGATGGATTACTTGCCGAAGAGAAGATGGAGTAATTTAGACAGACATAGGTCTCGCATCATGATCAAGGCTATCGATAAGCTGCTGCTTGAGAGAAGGTTAATGAGGAGCTTGGAAAAGTTCGTTGGTGGGAGAGATTACGGGGAAGACTTCAGACTACTTGAACGGACAATATGACTCTGTCATATTTTTTCCTACTCCATTTTAGGCCATTCTCTCGTAATTATAATCTTGTGAATATGTAAATAATTAGTGTTAGACTAAAAGTAGGCATGTATAGTGTTTGAGTGCGAATTTTCAAGAATTTCTCAGTAAATTTAAAAAATTTCAAATTAACGTACTCAAATACCATATAATTCCCTCATAATTTAAGGGGGAGCATCAAAATGTTCATAATAATAAGCTTGATATATAATTAGAACATATTTCTCCCCACATAATTTTCATACATATTTTAATCAATTGATATCCAAAATATCAAGAGATTTGATATTTTTGATAAGGGGAGAAAATGTGATTAAAATATACTACCTCCGTCCCAAAATTATTGTTCACTTTTGACTTTCTGGGTCTTTCTTTGTCAACTTTGACCTTAAATATTTTTGTTTATGTTACATAATACTTGTTGAAAATTATACCAATGAAAAATACATTTAAAACTCAATCATTCATATATTATGCATCAAATACTAAATAGCACAAACAAAAATATTTAAGGTCAAAGTTGACAAAGAAAGACTTAGAAAGTCAAAAGTGGACAATAATTTTGAGACTGGATAGTTATATAAACAGTGTATAATGTGATCCTAAAGACTCATGTGTGAACTCCTTCCTCATATGTGCTAAATATTTTTGGTTATTGATGCACATATGCAGGGGGGCTTTTCTAAAAAGTAAAACCATCGAGGTACTAAATATTTTGATTTATATCAAAGTACCTTGATCAATGTTTTCAAATGGTTTTAAGGCTGTGAACAATACCAAAAGACTGGCCATGTATTTAACTAATTGGAGTTATAAGGTGGTTAGGTATAGGTGTTCGTTCCCACGATCCAGCCAGAATCGGAGGGATCTACCTAGGGATATTCCATTAGTTAGAATAGAAGTCATTAGGTATGATAAAAAGGAGAAAAAGTAAGAAAAGGAAAAAATGCGGATTAAGACAGAGCTAACACTGGAACAAACCCAACAAGGTGTTAGTTATGAAGTCTGGGTAAGCATTAAAAGGGTTGAAGAATAAAAAAGAAAAGTTAAGATAAAGGGTGAAAAGAAAGAAGCCCTCCTTACACTTAGGCAGAAACCGGGTCAATACATATGCTATCAGAAACACTAAGCTGTTGTTTGGTATTGAAGATAGTCATCATGGACCTAGTGATGCTATGCACAACCCTCCCCCAACAACTAAAGTCTCTCAAAACACTCTTGTTTCATTTCTCACGAAGATTACACTTATTTCTATCAACTTTCTCACTCCGAGTTAGTTGGTAATGAAAAGGTGGCAGTCTATTCCAGCCTCTGATTACTAAAACTAAAAGTGCACTATTGAGTCTATAGCCAAAAGAGATCATCCATAAATCTCACTAGGACACTATTTAAACATATTTATTACTCACACACTGTGAAAACATGTAATAACTTAAGAGTTCAACGCATTATCCTTGTGATATTACAAGAACATCAAAGTGAGACTAACGTATTCACAATGACGATAGAAATCCTCCCAGAGCCAACATTAAACAAGCTCTATGATAGGTGACTTATGATTCTATATGGATCGAACTTGTGACACTGAATATTGATTCGATCCAAACTATGAATTGACGATTGATGAATTTTAAAATGAATTAAAACTCTTAATTTGTCACAAAATTACTTTAGCAAGTGACACGTCGATTGATTTTCAAATTGATTTTTGATTCAATCGGTGAGACTTTGTCTTACTGGTTCACTCAAACCGTGTTGTCTACTTTGAGACGCTCCGGTAATGAGAATGGCTAGTGCAGCTGCGAAACCCTGTCAAGGAGATTCTTCGGAATTCTACCTGATCACAAGCAGTATTTATACTGATTAACGGGGAACCGTGGTTATTGCAACCGTATTCGACGAAGTGACAAAGACACTTTCGTCCATATATGTTGTTTATCACTAACCCATTCATGCAGGTAATCCCGATGGTGGACGCAGCTGGTTCAAGACAAGTCAAGATTCATAGCCACATGCTCATACTCGACCGACATATGTAAAGACATTATGAAAGCTCAAGTACATGTTTCAAGACTTTCGCTACTCTGATACCGTACGTCTTTCTTGAAGTGACGAAGTATTAAAGTTAAAGAATTGCAACAAATTTCCGCTACTATGATATCGCACGTCTTCCTTGAAGTGACGAAGTGTTAAAGTTAAAGAATTTCAAGAAAGATGGTTATTCAAGCTTTCAAGATCAAGAAAAGTATGAGCATGTTGGTCCGAAGGTCACAAGTACACAAGATGGCATTCCAAGAAAACAACAACAATATGAGCATGTCGGTCCAAAAGTCACAAGTTCACAAGATGGCAAAGTTTACAAGATAGCGAAAAGAGATTATGCTTGGTTGATGATCTCAAGAAGTTCAAGATCACATTCATGTTAAGCCAAAGATACAAGTCAAAGCCTAAAGTCAAGAATCACTACCCCAATTCACAAGTTAATGATTGAAGTTAAAGACTACGAGCTCAAGACTAAAGTCAAAGCATAGTATGCTAGGATTAAGTTTTTGTAAATTAGAGTGACCTCCCTTAGGGAAAGATTGTTAGGAATATGAAAAGTCTCGGTCACTTCCAATAATAGTTAGTCAAAGCCCGTAGTTAGTCAAATGTAATGTTAGTAATCTAATTGGGCCAAAAGGCCCATGAAAAGCCCACAAGCTCTCTATGACTGGCCAATAAGGGAGTATACATACCCTCTCCATGCCTTGAAGAAGGTGGTTGGTTGTTCATTATTTCAGCATCCCCTTATATATTTCTCATCTGTTTTACTCCTCGTCTAAATGACCGTCCACCACTCTCTCTAAAACCATCTCTCTTTCTCTTTTCATGTATGTTATTTGATTGTTCTTCAATAAGTTGCTACACATGATAGAAGGAAACAAGTTATGATGAAATATTATACCTCAACCCATGGTTTTACTTTTTTGAGCAAATCCAACAAAGATGGATCGTTTAACGTTTTGACGTGTTATTATCTTAACCCAACTTACGCTCGATTTGTTTCCCAAGCACAATATCAAACGCGATCCTCTTGCTATGTGGTTTAAATTTTCCAATATACTTTTCACATGAGTTGAATTCATAAACTCATGGCACCTTTTTTTTCAACTCATCAATTTGCAATAGTTTATCTTCTTCCAACCTCATCCTCTTAGCCTCTTCCACCCTAAACCTCTGCTCTTCTAAAATTTTCTTTTCATGTTCCAAGCGCATCCTTTGTTCATCTTCCAAACACAATCTCAATTCATCTTCAACGACAAAATCCTGTAATTAATAAGGAAATCATTATTACATATTGTCAATTCAAAATTTTAAAATTTCTATAACAAAAATGTTTATTACATTAGAAATATCTTCATCTGAATAGTGTGGCTAGATAAAATACTAGAATAAGATATGTTAATACAAATAAACCGGTTAAAACAAAACATTTTTACAACCAACTTAAACTAAGGTTTTATTAATGACAAAACATATTCATTCTTCCCAACCATTCTTCTCAAACCTCTTATCATCTCAAAACATTATCTCTTTACTATTTTCCATCTTTGTAGAAAAACATGCAACTTGAAAAAGTATACAAATCTTTTAAAACCATAACTTTACACAAATTAATCTTACACTTTTTAATTTAATTATTTCATTTTGTATATAATCAAATGCAGCAAATCCAAGGAAAATCTCATAAGATTACACAAGATTTCTTAAGATTTTGCAAATCAAAATCCGGATTTAGTTACTGTTTGCCGGTGCCCTTAGTTTTGCAAGCCGATGCCATTGGTAAACAACACCAGCAGAACCGGCCTACAGTAAATTTTTTGGCTATAAATACCAAGCCATTTCTCATGTTTTCATACACCATTTTCTTATAACAATCTTCTCTCTAATTCAACTGACTCTCTCTCTCTAGCATCTCTTTCTAAATCTTGTGTAGGTAATTCACTTCAAGAAAGGAATTGCCAAATACGCGAAAGTTTCAAGCACGCCTCAAAAGTGTCGTGATCTTGATTCTTCTTACCTCATTCAAGAGATCATTTTGCTGTAATCTATTGTCGAAATTGTATAGTTTGTACATCATGTAGATTTGTAATTAGGTTCTCATGTTGAGAAATTCGGGATCATCTTGTAATCCTTTAGAAGAGTACCATCGTTGTGAAATCTTCTCGCCAATGAAAGAGCTCGGTACTAGTTTTAACAAACTCACGAGTAGGTGACACGGGGAGTGGAGTAGGCAAGGAAGAAGTCCTTAGTAGTCCGAACCACCTAAACTTATGTCCCGGTGATATCTTTCTATTCTCTCTTTTCCTTTGCATCTCTTACTTCTTATCTATCTAATATCAATATCTAGATCACTTCACTAAAAAGTTTCAAACAAAGTATTTTACAAGTTTTTTAAAGACCAAAAATTTAGAAAACTATTCAACCCCCCTTCTAGTTTTTCACAATTGGCATCAAGAGCTAGGTTACCAAAGTTTTAAAATAAATTGTATTTTAATCTTTAAACGATTATGGATTCTGAAAACTACAAAGAAGGTCAATCTATGCAACGACCACCTCTCTTCGAGGCAAATTGTTTTATTTATTGGAAAAACCGTTTTGAAACTTACGTGAAGTCTAAGGATGTTGATCTTTGGTATATCATTGCTCATGGTAACTACAAACCTACCACCAAAGACAAGGATGGCAAGGATGTTGTTACACCATATGAAAAGCTTGATGAAAATCAAAAGAAAATGCTTTCCAAAAATGATGAAGCTAAAATGGTTTTATATAATGCTTTATCTAAAAAGGAATATGAAAGAATTTTCATGTGTGACATGACTCAAAATGTTTGGGATTCTTTAATAACTACTCATCAAGGCAACAAACAAGTTAAAGATAATAAAATAGACCTTTTTGTTCAAAAATATGAGGAATTTTCAATTACCGACGATGAAACCATTGATTGTGCCTTTTCTAGATTTAATACCATCATTACTTCTCTTAAAGCACTTGATGAATCTTTTTCAAGTCGTAACCATGTCAGGAAATTCTTGAGGGCTCTTCCATCAAAATGGCGACCAAAGGTAACGGCGATAGAGGAATCCAAAGACTTGTCAAAGCTATCTCTAGACGAACTTGTAGCAACCAAAAGTCTATAGGTATTTCTTGAGAAGGACTTGAGATTGGCAGAACAAGAAAGAAAAGTACAAATCTCTCGCACTTAAAGCAAAACAAGTCTTGAGTGATGATGATACATCTTCTTCGGATAGCAATGATGAGGAATATGCAATGGCCGTAAGGGATTTCAAGAAATTCTTTAGAAGAAGAGGCAAGTTTGTCCGACAACCTTATGACGACAAAAAGAACTTCCAAAAAATCAAGGAAGAGAAAAGGGAAGATCAAAGATGCTTCAAGTGTGGTGATCCAAATCACTTCATTAGCGATTGCCCTAAAAACTATTCCGGTGAACAAAAGGCATTCGTTGTCGGAAGTTGGAGCGATAGTGGAGATGACTCAAAGAAAGAAGAGATTTGTCTCATGGGTCACTCAAACGAGGTACTATCCGATAATCTTTACTATAGTAGTTCATCTTTAGATAACGAATCTAGGCAAAATGAGTATGACAAACTTGATCAAATTAGTCTTAGGATAATTAACAAAAGCAAACGTCTAAAGGCTAAAAATGAAATCACTCAAAAAGACCATTAACAAACTTAAAACCAAGCTAGACATATTTAGAAAAGGTAAGGATAAACTCGTAGCAATTGTATGGCTTGTGAAAACTAATAGAAGTTAACTCTCTAAAACTAAAACTAACAGTTTCGAGTAAGCATTCGTCTTTTACTAAAAATGGTCGAAATGCAAAACCGTCAAAAGACAATTTGGAGATTAGGACTACGAGACTATAGCTTCCTCTAGCAAAACTAAAATCAAAAATCATATCTAGGAGATAAACTTAAAAAGTATTATATAAAATGTAATAACGCCACTTGTCTTGCAAATTGCTTAAACCGAAGAATTATATGAAGGATCGATCTTATTCGTGATACGTCTTATAAGTCAACGATGTAAAGTATTAAGATAAAGTGGTAGAATATACGCCACTTGTCTGTAAAATTTTTGTAAGTATGGGAGTTGATTGGGAATTAACCCGTTCTAAACGCCCAACTAAGTTGTTGTTTTTTTATCTAGCTCAAGACGTTTGTAAATAGTTGTGTCTTTAATCATTGTAACTGTTCGGAAAAAAGTGTCTACAACTTATATCATGGAGCCTAGATCTAATGTTTCGAAAATTTGATATTACCAACAATTATAATCCTCTTTCTTCATAATAGCCATGGGTTTTACGTGAATGAGGATGTGATCGAGCATGTATGTCTATTCCGTCGTTACGGCCATGTATGCATGTCTCAGCTGCCTTGTTGGTTTATTACTATTGGTGAAAGTTATCAGATCTCTGTTAGGAAAATATTGTAAACAGACTTAATACTGTTAGTATTAAAGTTAAGTCTGTTAGTTATAGTTAGTACTGATAGAAATAGTTAGTACTGTTAGTAATAGAAGTTAAGTCTGGTAGAGCAAGTTAAGTCTGCCAGCATTAACTTAAGTGTGACAGTATTAAAGTTAATACTGTTTAATCAGACAGTTAAGTCTGTTTGTAATTATAGTAATAGTTATCAATTAGCGTTAATCTAGGAAGAGATAAGCATTATCTCTTAACGCGTTTAGGGTTCCTTAAACTTATAAAAGGAACATAGAATAGTATTGTAAACATATGAGTTGATTGAGAATTCACAATCAAATAGTAATAGTAATAGCAAGTTTAGTATTTCGTTCTTGTGTTCATCTTGGTATAGACATTGATATTCCGCGTCAATATCTATATTCACTGTTATCGTCTCTCATAGTTTCTTTGGATTTATTCAAAGGACTATAAGTCGTTTAAGGCTCATTTAGATCCTGTTTATAAGGACCTACAAGTGGTATCAGAGCCACCAAAGGGACTTTACACAAGATTGAACAAAGATCAAAACCTTTTAATCCACCAAAATCAAGTAGTCATGTCTGCAAACGATAATTTTTCTCTTCATGATGATGAGGAACTTTTCCTCTTCATGATGCTCAGTCTTTTGGCTTGAAGACTGTTCCAGCATCCACAAAGTCATGCCTCCCTGCTAAAGCCACAACAAATAATCACCACAAACACACTTTCAAACATCAAACTGCCCGTCCTTCAAAAGGATGATTATGATACGTGGCAATGGATGATGGAACATTATCTGAGTATATAGAATAATGAGTCTGGAAAGTGATTCAGAATGAACACAAGAAGCGAGTCACCAAAGGCAAGGATGGTGTTTACAGGGTTCTTCCAACATTTGCTGAGAGAAAGAAAGGAAAGCTAGAACATTTATGTTAATGGCTATTCAAAAAGATCATACTCAACGTTTTCAGGCATTGCTGATGCCAAATAGATTTGCAGCCATTAAGTACAAAGGTTTGGTGGTAATAGCGAACTCAAAGAAAAATGCAAAAAACAGATTTGAAAAACATTTGATGGCATTTACTATCGCATCAAGAAAGCTTGAGAAAGGGTAATGATAGGTTCCAAACACTCCTATCACTAATGGATGCCCGTATGGTGCTGGTATGTGTCAGATGAAGATGCTAATCACAAGTTTTTGAGGTCCCTTCCTCCTGCGTGGGACAGTCTAGCCATGACAATGAGATAAAGAAGAATATTGACACACTGTCAATAGATGATTTATATAATAATCTGAGTGTCTTTGAACAAGACATCCAAAAGACATCATCTTCTTCCCTTACATCTGATAATGTAGCTTTTCTATCCCAAGCGCAAACTCTTCAGCAAGCATAAGCCAAGCCACAGCTCAAGGAAGTTATAGTTCATACATACCACTGTCCTCATCAAAGCAACACCAACGTCTACTCCTGTCTGCTGATGAAGTGAACCATTCTTTTCTATCCACTAATGCTGGATGTAGGATTTGATACATAAGACCTAGATCAAGGATTGATGAACTGGATTTGGAATAGATGGATATAAAATGTGCAGATTGCTATGACTGCCAGAAAGATTAAGAAGTTCTAACAAGAAGACAGGCAGAAGGCCAAGAGGAGAGGAAAAATGCAAGTGGCATTTGATAATAGAAAGTTTAATTTTTTCAATGCCATAAATACTGGGCATTTATGCCAGGGATGCAAGTTTAAAAGTACAAAAGAAGGTAGCAAGGCAAAGCAAGCAGAGGTCAAAATGCAATCCAGTGAGAACTGAAACGGAAGCTTTGATGGAACTATTGAGAAGAGTCAAATCAATTGGGTAGCAGCAAGACTACAAGATGAGGAACTCAATCATTTCTCTAATGGCATTCACTGTGAATAATGAGTATCCAAGTTCTCTAAATTGTGTTTAGGATTCATATAATGCACTTCAAGCTAGCATGATGAATTACAATCTGAATTTGGTGACCAGGAAGCTGCCTTAGTTGCCCATGAACCAAGCTGTTCAGAAATTAGAACTCAGCTTAAAGCTCCCACAAACACAATCTTCCTTAAATGAAAAAATTAAATATTTCAGCTAATCAAATTTTGAAAAATATTGAAAAGCTGAAAAGTAGTAGAAGAATAGTAATAGAGCCTGTTAAGGACAAAGATCTTTACAAAAAATAGTTGATTCTTGGTTGCATCTTCTAAAAATCTGTGAAGCTAGGAATGATTGGTGGGATGACTCAACTGTTCAGATAGGTTTAGGAATGCATCAATCAAATGACTGAGGACCTAGATATGAGGAAGAATAAGTAGAGGATAATTTAGCTTTTAGGGAAACAAATGCAGGAAATTATCACATCCCTCTATACAGCAGATTCAAACAGGTAGAGTACAAAGGTGTCCCTCATCCTCTTAGTGGTGATTATACCCCTAGGGAACAGGAGGACATAGATGATTCTTTGTATGAGGTATGGCAAACATGGAACCTCAAACCTAAATCTCCTAGTCCTACAGTGTCTAATGCTAGTTCCATTGTTTTCTCAATCTGTCCATCCAATGACAGTGATGGGGAGCTTGGAAACTGTGTCCAATGCAAACTCCCCCCCCCCCACTGTTTACTCAACTTGTCAATCCAATGACAGTGATGGGGAACAAGGAACTGTATCTGACCAATTCAACCTTCTAGTGAGCAGGTTTTTCATTTCCACCCAAAAGACTCAATCACAAGTGCCTACACCCCCACAAACAGTTGACCCTAGTTGTGCACAGCATTGTAAAAAACGCCTAGGCAACCAATTAGACATCCAGTGACTCCCTCACCTAGTCCTTCATATAACAGACAGAATTGAATCAACGAATGGAAAGGGAATTAGGTGCAGGATACTCTTTTGAAAGAAAACCATGTTTTGTGTGTGGAAGTCTTAGTCATTTGATTAAGGATGGACTATTAGAGAGAAAAAATGGCAAGGAAAGCCTGCTTTTAAGAGCACAAGGTAGGTTCATGCTAATGTAGGACAAGCTACACCAGCTTGGACTCAACTCTAACATGGTGACATAAAGCAAATCAAATCACTCCCAGACCTTTACAAGTAAACAACATTAGACCCAATCTTATACGTAGCTAGGCAACACTATTTAAAAACCTGGTAGGGTAAATGTTAATACTGGTTCATTGAAAATGTTAGTTCTGTTAGTTTCCGCTGGCACTCATTTAAGTCTGGTGTTTCTAGATTAATACTGGCAAGCCAACATGTTAATTCTGGTATTCAATGTATTTAATATCTGGCACTCAAACATAAAGTCTTGTGGTTCTAAGTTTAATACTGCAAACAAATGTAATTCTGTCAGGTGCATTTTAATACTGCTAGAGTATTAGACCAGTAATTATCAAACAACTTCACAGGTGAATCTTAAAAGTCCAAAAGAAATGTTTTTTCAAAACAAAGTTTCACCTGTAAATAGACCATTTTCAATGAATACACTACAAGTCAATATATATCTGTTAAGGGCAAAAAGGGTACTAGCTGTTTAAGACCTCAGCATGTTTGTGTATTTTGGAGAAAAACAACAAACACACCTCACATATACCAATGTGGACCACCCAGATTCATAAGTTCATGGTATCTCAAGAACCACAAGGGCAGACCCAACCTGTGAAGGCATGGGTCCCAAAGAAAAACTAATCTCTTTTTGTATGTCAGGATCATCCCTGAAGCATATGGAGCATAGAGGTATTTTGATAGTGGAATTTTCGGGGCCACTGACTGGTAACAGGGCCCATCTTGAAGATTATCAAGAACTTTCCAAAGAGGATCTTGTTACAGTTTGTAGAAAGTAAAGTAGTCTCAGTGGAAACAGGTACAATTAGGTTAGGCAAATTTAGTTTTTGATGATGAGGCTTTTGTGAAAGAACTTGACACTTAAGTTATACTCCATATCTAATATGTGATAAAAAGTTAAATGTACTTTGTACTGAAAAAGAGTGTATTGTGGTGTCCTCTGACTTCAAGATCCTGATGAAAATCAGGTTCTTTCTTAAAGTTCCTAGGCACACACAACATTATCTTTATTGATATGAAAAATGTTGATTCTTCAAAGGATACACCTGCTTTTAGCAAAAGCCCATCTAATGAAGCTAAATGTGCACAGGGTTAGGTCACCTTAATTTCAAAAACTTAAAATAAACCTTTGTAAAGGATAATCTAGTTAGAGGGTTAACCTCCAAGAGTTTCAAACAATGACCACACTTGTGATTGCCTTGTACAAAAGGGAAAAAGCACACAAGCCTCCCTGTAAAGCTAAGATTGATAGATATGTGACCCACCATACGATACCTTGCCATACTGTATTTATTTGACGCAAACATCGGTGAGGAGTATCAAAACATGCAAGTACTGTCTAGTGATTACTGATACTGTTCAAGGTTTTGTTGGGTGTTTCTCTAGCCAAAAAGGATGAGACTAGTGGCAATCCTTAAGACTTTATAAGACAGCATAGAAAACCAACTTAATCATAAAGAGAAAAATCAATTAGATCAGAATAATGGGAACAAAATTTAAAACAGGGTTATGCTTGAGTTCTGTGTGGAAAAGGTAAAAACAAGGAGTTAAGTACTGCAAGAACCCTCCCAAAATGGGGTTGCTGAGAGAAAGTATAGGACCTTAATAGAGGCTGGCTAGGACTATGCTAGCTGACTCACACTTACCTACACATTTTGGGCAAAGCAGTTAATACTGCTTGCTATACCTTCAACAGGGTAAGAGTGACCAAGCCTTAGAACAAAACTCCTTATGAGCTTTTATTTGGCCACAAACCAATCCTTAGCTACATAAGACCATGTTTGGTGCCATGTCCACAATTCACAAATACTCTTTAGCCCACAGGAAGTTTGATGGAAAATCTGATGAGGTTCTTGTTTGGTTATCAGTAAATAGTAAAGCCTTTATGGGTTTTAATAACTTTAGTCACCAAAAGAGGTTGAAGTAAACTTCAGGTCAACTTTCATGAGGAAAAACCAATGTACAGGGAATAGGCCATAAGTTGATGTTGAGTCTTAGACATCTTACAGACTCTCATGAACTATATACCTGTCTCTTTGCAAAATCAAAGCTAACCCTGCAGGTTCAAAGGAGGTCATTGATATTGATGTGCAAACTGAGGAGGATGCAGACCTAATGGTGGTTTCTTCTACATCTCTTCTGAAAAAGATTGCTTACAAGAAATGACACACTCCCCAAGGCCATCCACTTCTACACCAAATATCCAACCTGCAGATGACATTAATGAACTTTTAGAAAAGAATATTGATGCTCTTGCTTTGCAGCACTTAAGACCCAGTACATACAACCAACCTACCAGTAAGAATCCTGTTAATACTGTAGTAAAACCTTAATAGCTGTATTGAGGAGGTAGATACTGGCAATACTGAATTTATCTCTCCTCGTGCTGGATCATGAAAGAATAGGTGATCTCGATGCAGATGATGATGAAATGCCTGAAATAAGGAATTATGGATAAATCAAGTTGAATGTATTGTTTGAAAAAGGCTTCTTATGATGGATGATGTGATTTATTTCTGACTTCAACACTCTACCAGATGTAGGTAGATGTTTCCTACAAATCCTCACTCTAAAAGGCTTCACCAATGCTCATCCACAACGTCAAATCATTGAGAGACCCAATACACCTGTTCAAACTAGACTCTCTTCAAGAAAATCACTGAGGCTCATGCTCTAGTGAGTTACATACAAGCTCACCCAGAAGCAATCATAAAGATCACAACATTGTCTTTTTGCTTGCTTTTTATCTCAAATTGAACCAAGGAAAGTTCTCGGAAGCCTGAAGATGAAGCTGGGTTGAACTAGCAAGAAGAACTTTGCAGTTCAAGCTTCCAATAATAATGGTTTTGTTGATTTACCAAATTGCTAAGTGATAGGTACTAAAATGGGTTACAGGAACAAAAGGGATGAGAGGGAGTATTTGGTCAGAAACAAAGCCAAGGCTGGTAGCTCAAGTTCATAGACAAGAAGAACAGGGATTTATTATGATGGAGGTTTTGCACCTCGTAGCAAGAATTGAAGCTACAGTTTTGTTTTTGGCCTTGCCTCATTTTTTGGGGTTCATAGTCTATCAAATGGATGTTAAAAGTGCTTTTCTGTATGGCACTATTGATGAAGAGGTTTATGTCTCACAACCTCCTGGTTTTGTTGATCCTGATCATCCTACAAAGGTTTATATAAGTGGTACAAAGCCTTGTATGGATTCAACACGGGGGGGGAGCCCTAGAGCTTGGTATGCTACTTTATCAACATTCCTAGAGAACATGATACAAAGAGGGGCACATTGACAAGACTTGATTCATTAAAAAAACAAAAAGGATATCATGTTGGTTCAAGTGTATGTTGATGACATCATTTTTGGGTCTACCAACAAGTCTTGGTGTGATGAGTTTGAAGTCTTGATGCAAAGCAGATTTCAAATGAGTTCCTGTGTGAACTCACGATTCTTTTTAGGTCCTACAAGTCAAGCAGAACAAGAAGCATCTTCATATCTCAAGACAAGTATGTGGCTGAGATACTCAAAATTGATCTGTGAATTCCAAGCTGCACACTCCCATGGAGACCAAGTTGCCTTTGACAAAGGATGAGGAAGCTTTTGATAGTAGATGTACACTTGTACAGATCTATGATAGGTTCCCTCAGAACTTACAGTCATCTAGACCTGATATTATGTATGCAGTATGTGTTTGTTTACGTTTTTAGGTAACTCCAAAGACTTCTCATCTCAATGCTGTCAAGAGGATTTTCAAGTACCTCAAGGGCAAACCAAACTTGGGATTATGGTATCCTAGGGAATCACCCCTTGATTTGGAAGCATTCTCTGACAGTGACTATGGTGGTTCCAACCTTGACAGGAAATCCACAACAGGTGGTTGTCAATTTCTTGGTCAAAGACTTATCTCATGGCAATGTAAGAAACAGACTATTGTAGCCACTTCAACAACTGAAGCTGAGTATGTAGCTGTTGCAAACTGCTATGGACAAGTGTTATGGGTTCAAAATCAATTGTTGGACTATGGTTTCAACTTCATGAATACCAAAATCCATATTGATAATGAAAGCACAATCTGCATTGTGAAGAACCCAGTCTATCATTCCAAGACCAAACACATTGAGATTCGTCACCACTTCATCAGAGATTGTTATGAGAAGAAGCTCATAAGTGTGGAGAAAATTCACACAGACTTAAATGTAGCTGACTTGTTGACCAAACCATTTGATGGACCACGGTTTCATTACTTGGTGGTTAGCATTGGTATGATCAACCCATAGCAACATTTAAGGGGAGGTTTAGTTGTAATAGTTAGTTAATTCTGGTAGTTAAGTAATCTTAATTCTGGTAGTTAAGTAATCTTAATTCTGTTAGTTAGTAACTTTTAATTCTGGTAGTTACGTAGAGTTAATCCTGGTAGGTTAATACTGGTAGTTAAGTAGAGTTAATACAGATAGTTAAGCCTTTCATTTGTTAATTCTGGTTGAAAAAGGGGTTAATTCGGGTTGACCTCTAATTAATCTGTTGACCCACATTAAGTCTGGTAGTGTAAATTGTTAATACTACTGGTGGTTTCATGTTAATGCTGGTTTTGCGTGAAATTTTACATTGTCTGATTAATTACTGTTTAAATGTAACCGTTAATAGCTTTGTTACGCCAATAGTAAGTCCGACAGAGTAGCAAAAATTAGATAAAGATTTGATTTCTCTTCATACTTTATCTTTTATTGCTATCTCCTTTTCTTTTGCAAAGTCATAAATATATCCCTCTAACGAGTATAGTCAAGCGTTCTGCTACCATCATCCGAATTTATAATTCACAATAAAACCTAGTACTTAAACCGGGTGGTCACAGTGGCTCAATTGAATATGTGACAAACACCATCTAAGTAGGGTTTTGCGCAAGCCTAACGAGAAGTGCATGGTATTGCTGGAGATAGGGACTTTCTTCGAGGTTCCAACCATCAGTATGCATTAACTGCTAATCCAACAATCTATATTCTCTTGTGAAACAATTTTTTTGGCGAGTGCTGAGCAAGTACTAGAAGAAGATGGGTCTCTCGAATAAGTGCAACAGTTGATACCAAAAGGTACAT
Organism: Tanacetum coccineum; assembly: GCA_026074375.1. NCBI lineage: Eukaryota > Viridiplantae > Streptophyta > Magnoliopsida > Asterales > Asteraceae > Tanacetum > Tanacetum coccineum. The sequence continues at coordinate 8,577 of BQNB010015080.1, read as the reverse complement.
AATCTCTGAGGCGTCAATTAGGGATTCACTTCAATTAGATGACGCCACAGGAATTACAATGTTACCTAATGATGACCTTTTTGCGGGTATGGGACAAATAGGGTATCCTACTGATGGAACTTTTACCTATTTTGAAAAGTTCTTATACCACAATGGCGTATTTGGTCACCATCTTTTGGCACTGTATACGCTCTAAAAGTGGTGATGGGTCAATTGGTAGCATATTGCTACTGCGTTGATCTATCTCATCCACTGGTAGAGTTTAATAATTTTCAAAACTCATTTTTGATGGGTATGATAGGCCAATATTGAAGAACAAAAAAAGTTTTTTGATGTATCCCCGTTTTTCTGGCAAATAATCTTGAATATTCAACAGAAAACAAACACCTTATCTATCAGTAAAGCCTGACCAAAAAATATTCGAGAAATAGGAAAAAGGTTTTCAAGGGGCACCTCGACCTTATTTGCCTTCTATGTTGCTTGTTGCTACTAACCCTATTGCAGGACAAGAACATGCTGCTCAAGCTCAATCCCAACCATCACCAACACCACCACCCATTCCATCACCAACACCACCACCCATTCCATCACCAACACCAACACCTATTCCAACACCACCACTACCACCTAGTCCATCACCTAAATCACCACCACCACCACCACCACCTGAGACTGCACCTATCACAGATGAGTCCCTCTATGAGGAACACTCTCCTGCCCACCATCACTTCTCACCCTCACAAGCCAGGCCCAAGTCACATGCCTACCAGTGATTTTGCTTTCAAACAGTTTCCCAAATTGATTTTCAAGATTAAAGTCAGGAATTAGATCTTAAAACAGACCAAGCTAACCATGGGAAAAAGCAATATGAAAGCGAGTCAGAAAGGTGAATGAAATGGAAGGGTTTCTAAAGAGGAGGAACTTAGTTTTGACAGATCAGAGGATGAAGAACTGAGGCTCAGGGGAGGACAGTCAAGTTTGAATCCCTCAAGATTCTTCACTACAAGGACTGGTTACCCTCCTACAACTAAGGCACATGCATCAGGGGAGGAACAAAAGGAAGAAATAACCAAACACTCGTGAAGCCGCCAAAACTCTCTTCAAAGGTTTGCCTCATTAAAGTCAAGGTCAATTTGACACAAGAAGGAGGTCCAAGAGAAGAAAAAAGAGTCAACAGGCAAAGAAAGTAGTTCAAGCTTGGACTTTCAGAAGATAAGAACTAGGTGCTGAAAAGTTAAATGCTGCTATATTGAAGGTTTAATACTGATATTTTTTTTTTTTGGTAAAGTGTAATACTTGTATAATTGAACTTAATACTGTTATGAACAAAGACAGTACTGTTGGTGAAAATAAGGGACAAAGAGAAAGGAAAGCCCCTATGCTCAGTGAAGAAACTCCAAATAAGACAAAGGAACAAGATCTTACAAAAGAAGTTAGTCCTTGCAGAAGCAATAAGATTGATTCCTTACAAAAGAAGAGGAGGACTGAGCAAATACATTTGGATGCTCTTCTAGCACAAAGGATGCAGAAGAAGAAGAGTATGACTGAGCAACAGAAGAAAAGAAATTCACAAGTACAATTTTAGGCTCAACACTAATACAAATGAAATTGGACTTTATTAAGAGCAAAACTTGAAGCCAATGCAGAAGTATCAAAAGCAAATGCTAGGAATGAACTCAAAGGAGAAGACTTTGGCTAAAAACTGGTGGACCTTGTGAATCAAAGAAAGAAGTTCTTTTGCTGACGAAAGAGCTAGCTAAAAGGACAAGCCCATGACTCCAATCACAGCTAAAGATCTTCCATGATAACTACTTAAAGAATCAAGTCATGGAATTAATCAGCTGAGGAGGTTCACATTGAAGAAGTATCAAAAGAAGAGTTTGACAAGCTTAAAAACAATTGACTCTTTGCTCCATAATTTTTGAAGCCAATAAAGATAGCCTGACAAGATTGGTGAAGAACTTAAATCAAAGACCTCCAAGAGACTGAAAGAAGACAAAGATGATGAAAGCAAAAAAGGATGAACCAACAAAGAAGCTCTACAAAGAGAAGAAACAAATAGCAGAAAGTATGCATACAAAGTGTGGATGAGATGTCTCTGATGATTCAAAGATAAGGTTTATAGCAAGAAGAGACTAACACAGGTACTGAAACTCCTTTGAATCCTGTTCCTGTAGCTATGAAAACACCTAGTGTAGCTACTTATAAGATAATTAAACAAGGAGAAAAAGGAGTTTACCAAATTGTTAGAGAAGATGGAACAGATATAGTATACATTAATTTTGGAGCTATGTTAAAGTCTATATCTAGGGATGACCTTACTGAATTGTACAGGATAGTTATGAATAGATATGGTTTGGATGGGCCTGAGGATAGTTAGTAGAAAGTTATATGGGAAATGTATACTAGAATTATGTTTGAAGAACCTCTAAGCACAATTCTATATGGAGTGATATAGAACAACAAAAGATTGTAAGTTGGAGATACTAGAAACTAGTGGGGGTGAACCTTGTTTGAACTAGAATCTATGGATGTTTTATTTGTTTGCTGATAAAAATAACCACTTCCCCTGCTGAGATAATTAAAACATGTTGAAAATAATCTTTTGGATGAAAAGATGATGAAGACTGCTATAGAATGTGAAAATGATGGAAAAACAAGCAGCATTAGAAAGTAATGAAATGGGTATGGTATGAAAAGCCTAGATAAAGTTGAGAAGGATAACACTTGGTGAAGGTGCTATGCACTAACACAACAAATGGTTATCAGTTCACCATGTCTAACCAACATAAGGAACTGGCTAGTCCAAGGCAAACGGCTCTTGGTAAAGACTTCTCAAATCCGTTCTATGGTTGACAACTTGCAAATAAGTTGTATGGTTTTCAACTCACCATTATCTTTCTAAGTGAATAGTTGCTAGCCACAATTTATGCTTGAGGTAAAGGCATGGAAAAACCAATAACTATCCAATAAGATTATGCTTAATGGTAAAGACTGCATATCATATTATCTGTTGACAATTTACCAAAAATTGTATGGTATTCAATGCACCATAGTATTTATACTGAAGCATGGCTACTCCAGAGCAAACGGCTAACTGGTAAAGAGTTATCAAATCCGTTTATAGCTGATGATTTGCTCAAAATCATATGGTTATCAATGTACCATGGTCTTACAAACCTAAACATTGGCTAGTCCATAGCAAACGGCTCATGGTAAAGACACAACAAATCCGTTTATGGCTGGTAGTTTGCCAAAAACTATATTTGTTGTGCAGTCAAATTGGAGTGCTATGAAGATATTGCTGTCAAGATTTGAAGAGTTAAAGATTGATTATTTTGAAGACAGAAGTTCAAGACAATCCTCTAAAGCCCAAAGTGAAGCCAAAGTACGAAGAAACTTGAAGTTCATGAATGAAGATCAAGTTAGGGGAGGATTGTTAGGAAAATATTGTAAACAGACTTAATACTGTTAGTATTAAAGTTAAGTCTGTTAGTTATAGTTAGTACTGATAGAAAATAGATAGTAACTGTTAGTAACAGAAGTTAAGTCTGGTAGAAACAAGTTAAGTCTGCCACATTAACTTAAGTTGACAGAATTAAAGTTAATACTGTTTATCAGACAGTTAAGTCTGTTTGTAATTATAGTAATAGTTATCAATTAGCGTTAATCTAGGAAGAGATAAGCATTATCTCTTAACGCGTTTAGGGTTCCTTAGATTTATAAAAGGAACATAGAATAGTAATTGTAATATATGAGTTGATTGAGTAATTCACAATCAAATAGTAATAGTAATAGCAAGTTTAGTAATCGTTCTTTGGTCACTTCTGTATAGACATTGCTATTATTTTTATATTCCGCGTCAATATCGATATTCACCTGTTATCGTCTCTCATCGTTTCTTTGTATTTTATCAAAACTATATAGTCGTTTAGCCCATTTAGGATCCTGTTTATAAGGACCTACAATAACCCTATATCATTCTTCATCCTAACCCTTGGTTAAACTCGAATGAGGATGTAATCGAACACACATGTCTACGCCGTCGTTACGGCGCTGGTAATGTTGCTTCAGCTGCCTTGTTGGTGTAGTACTTTTCGTGAAAGATTGTAGAATGATCAACCCTAAGCCTTATAATAAAAACTCATTTTACCTTTATAAACTTGTTACTCCTTAGCTCTAGTGGTGGAGATGTGTATCTTTGCCAAGCCTATGATAGAATACTCGTCACGACCGAGTAATTGAGTGAATTAAGGTTACATGCTTACCAACATAGATATAGGTGAGTGATTGAGTGATTTCATCATCCTATTTCGTGAGGTGTTTGGTTGTGTACTTGTAATAGAATCAATAAATCTTAAACGGAAAAATCTTAGGATAGCCATTTCATAAACTTCTAAAGGCTACTTGAAGACAAGTAGGATTCAAGTGGGGGGATATTTGATAACATTAAATAACGTCTATTATATACTAATCATTTATCCCAATGTAACTCCAACCCAATTTTGTATAATTATTGTAAAGAATTGTTACTTAATCGTTTATATTTGAGAATTGCAGTAATTATGGAGTACTTGATGAAGATTAACTAAAAGGCACGCATTTTGGAGCTTAAACGAAGAAATTTTAAAAATTACTGTTCTGACAACCAATACGCCGTATCTATCAAGGAAGATACGGCATATCTGTGCCTGCACTCGCCAATACCAACAAGATCCAATATGCCGTATCCAAGAAAGGCAATACGACGTAATTATTTACGGGAAACAATAATACTGAAAGATAACTAACGTGAATATCTACGTCCAAGAAACCTTGCAATACTCTGTATCCAAGACTTGGGAGACATCGTATTGAACCGACTTCATACCCTATATATAGGAAAACTCCAAAAAACAGTTTTTTAGTGTGCTAAATTAAAATCTCGATATCAAAACCAATTAAAGTCGATTTTCACAAGGAGAAAAAAAAACCAAAGAGGTCAGAGCAACGCGATTAAATCCATAGAAACACCGTGAAATTACCTATACTCAATTGTAAAGCCCAATCTATGTTAAACATATAATTACGAAAGTTATATGAAAACCAAGAAAACACATAACTCAATACCCAACCCAATGAAATATCGAGCATCTTTTTTTATTTTATCATATTTATCGACCCCCCCCCCCCCCCAAAAGAATGCCAGCTAAATAGCCATGTAAAAAAGGACCATTAAGAAGATTTTTAGGGACACGTTTACATGGTGGAGGGCAAGTGGACCTTTGTCTCATAAAGTATACCTGCAAATTCACAACATGGTAGTTAATTTCAGAAAGATAGTACAAACAAGCATGATTACCCGCGCGTTGCTGCGGGTCGTTAATTTTTTTTGCATAGTTGCGAGTCATTATTATTATTTATTTATTTTATTTTGTGTGGTTTTATTTTTTCGGCCTCATGTTTAATAGTTTGTTTTTTTTTCTTATATGGGCTTATGTGTGAGGCTCATGTTTAAAGGTTTCTTTTTTTTTACTATACGGGTTTTTTTTAATATAATTTTATAGGAACATGTCGTTTTTTTATTGTATTTTGTGTGGGTTTATTTTTTCGGTCTCATGTTTAATAGTGCGGGTTAATTTTTGCGTTAAAATTTTATTTTTTATTTGTGCGGGTTTATTTTTTCGGTCTCATATTTAATAGTTTGTTTTTTTATATATGGGCATTATGGTTAGCCTCATGTCGCGAGTATTTTTTTATCTGAATAAGTCAATATTTTTGTAGTTTTTTTTTTCTATTTTATGCCGAGCGGTTTTTTTTACATTGCCTAAAAAAAAACCAAATTAGCTGACCCAAATCACTTTAAAGTTGTTTCCGCTTAGAAGAAAACTTGAGATCTTGAACATGTTATAATAATAGTGTCACTAAATCACCCTTGAGTGGTTATCAAATAACTTTGGTTTAAACATAATAAAGACAAAAGTAAACAAAATGGATCTTTAAAAACTTTCGTAAATATGCAGAAAGCAAGCAGTGAAGACTAACAAAAGTTTAGAAGAAACAAAGCAAGTAATTTAACACAACAAGCATGATTACCCGCGCGTTGCTGCGGGTCGTTAATTTTTTTCGCGTAGTTGCGAGGCATTATTATTTTTTATTTTTTTTATTTTGTGTGGTTTTATTTTTTCGGCCTCATGTTTAATAGTTTTTTTTTTCTTATATGAGCTTATGTGTGGGGCTCATGTTTAAAGGTTTCTTTTTTTGGCTATGCGGGTTTTTTTTTAATATAATTTTATAGGAACATGACGTTTTTTTATTGTATTCTGTGTGGGTTTATTTTTTCGGTCTCATGTTTAATAGTGCGGGTTAATTTTTGCGTTAAAATTTTATTTTTATTCTTTTCTATTTTTTATTTGTGCGGGTTTTGGTATTTTTTTATTTTAATAAGTCAATATTTTTGTAATTTTTTTTTCTATTTTGTGCCGAGCGGTTTTTTTTACATTGCCTACAAAAAAAAAAAAAAAAAAAAAAAACCAAATGGGTTGGCCCAAGTTGGGGGCCCAAAGGGCCGAGCACTGTAGCGTGTAGAACAAAACTACGTCGTTTTATTCTACGCGAGGCGTTATTATTTTAATTTTTTTTATTTTGTGCGATTTTATTTTTTCGGCCTCATGTTTAATAGTTTGTTTTTTTTTTCTTATATGAGCTTATGTGTGGGGCTCATGTTTAAAGGTTTCTTTTTTTGGCTATGCGGGTTTTTTTTTAATATAATTTTATAGGAACATGGCGTTTTTTTATTGTATTCTGTGTGGGTTTATTTTTTCGGTCTCATGTTTAATAGTGCGGGTTAATTTTTGAGTTAAAATTTTATTTTTTTATTATTTTATTATTTTTTATTTTTTTGCGAATTTATTTTTTTGGTCTCATCGTGTAAAATGACAGTGTTTAAGTCAATTCGGAAATGTTACCGCGGGTATTTTTTTATCTGAATGCGTCGGTACTTTTGTAACATTTTTTTCACAAAAATATATATATATATATATATATATATATATAAGCCGTTTTTTTTTATTGTATTCTGTGTGAGTTTATTTTTTCGGTCTCATGTTAATAGTGCGGCGTTAATTTTTTCGTTAAAATTTTATTTTTATTCTTTTCTATTTTTTATATGTGGTGGTTTATTTTTTCTGGTCTCATGTTAACTAGTTTGTTTTTATATATTGGGGTTAGTGTCTGGGCCTGCAAGTCGCGGGTATTTTTTTTATATTATATGTCAATATTTTTTGTAATTTTTTTGTCTATTTTGTGTCTGAGCGGTTTTTTTTTACATTGCTACAAAAAAAAAAAAAAACCAAAATGGGTTGGCCCAAATTGGTGAGCCAAAGGGCCGTGAAGCACTGTAGCGTGTGGAACAAAACTAACGTGTTTTATTCTTACGGAGACATTATTTTTATATTTGTGACGGTTTTATTTTTCGCCTCATGTTTAATAGTTTATTTTTTTTCTTATATGGGCTTATGTGTGGGGCTCATGTTTAAAGTTTTTTTTTTTGGCTGATAACGGGTTTTTTTTTTTTTTATTATAATGTTATGGGAACATGGGCTTTAATGAGATCGCGCGTTACTGAGGGCGTTTTTTTATTTTGTGAGGGTTATTTTTTTCTGGCCGCATGTTTAATAGTGATGGGTTAATTTTTGCGGGGGTGTTAAAAATTTTTTTTTATTTTTTTTCTATTTTTTATTTGTGCGGGTTTATTTTTTCGGTCTCATGTTTATTAGTTTTTTTTGTTTTATATATGGGCTCTATGTGTGTGGGGCCTCTGTCCGGTGAGTATTTTTTTATTCTGAATATGGTCAATATTTTTGTAGTTTTTTTGTTTCTAATTTATGCCGAGGCGGTGTTTTTACATTGCATTACAAAAAAATTGCTAAATGGCCGGCCCAAATTAGGAGCCCAATAGGCCGGGTACTGTAGCGGAGCTGCCAAAACAACAGCGTTTTAACCCTCCTATTAGATTTCATAGTAAAAAATCACTTTTATTATTGACCTTAATGACATTTTTTTAAATGCAATAATATCATTAGAACAACAAAAGCATTTACCCGAACCAAAAGTGGTGTGTAGACGCCAAATTCTCTAAACTAACATATAGCTTGTTGTCATGAACAAAGCAACTATGAACTTATGATCAAACAAAAAAAGCAGATTAAATGTTTACATATCAAAATAAAAAGTTAACTGAAGTAAACAAAATGAAGCTTTTAACATCCCATAAACCAAACAAAAAGGAAAACATGTTGATACCTCAAATGGTTTAAATGCTTATGCTAGCTCCGACCCTTCGATTACTTGCAGTGTGCACCTAAAAACAAAGTTTCATCTGCACAAAACAAAAACACAGTAATGTAAGCCGGAGCCTAAAAATTGAGATAATAGAAATGTATACTAAGAAAGGAACACGGAGCTCACAGGAAAAACCAATTATATGATCTGGTTTAGGAGCGATGATTTTGACCTCAGATTCTAAATATTTGTGCAAAAGAAACAATCACAAGTGACTTTTTTTCTCTCTTGTAAACGACGACCTCCCCATATCTA